>JAOEHY010005227.1:0-22767 GCA_025447955.1 Psilopsiagon aurifrons
TGCCCATGGCAGGGAGGTTGGAACTGGATGATCTTAAGGTCCTTTCCAACCCTAACTATTCTATGATTCTATGATATATTTATTACATCAGTTAAATTAACTGACAAATTCCTCCTAATATAACATTACTTCAGTTCCCTGAATATGCCTTGCTCAAGGCAGTGAGTGTTCAACCCCTCACTTCTCACTGCCCTTCATCTCTTTAGTTTATGTAGGCATTGTTTAAATGCTCAAAAGCATATAAAATATCAAAGCATATTAAATATCAAAGCATATTATTCAAGTTCTTCTGGTTCAAGGATGATTGTTTTCTGGAGCCATTTAGCTGAGACAGAATGCTGATGGCTGCCGGAAGCCACGAAACACAGATATAATTCGCAGTAAGAGAGCTTTACTGGAAAAGAAGCCCAAATCCTCCTTTGTTTATCTGAAGTACTAGGCAGTTAAATTAAAATTGGTTTTATGCATGGCCCTGGCTGTGCAATCATTCTAGCTTCTATTTTCAAAGTATCTGGCATCTCAGAGCAGTGCTATTAATAAGCTCAACAGAATTGCCATATGTCAGATCAGTAATTACTATAGGTGTGGTTTCTGTGCCTAATATTGGAAGGGCTCTCAGATCTCAGCTCCAGTGATGGATACTTGGGACTGTTTCCCAGGAGAGCTTGAGGAGGACTTCCAGCCTTCCAGATTCCTCTTGCAACCACTGATAAATCCAGTGAAACTGTGGAAGAAAAGAGGAATTTCAAAGCCGGGATAAGCTGAAAAAAAATTACTTGAAATTCCAGTGTCTCTTACTTGTTAAGTCTGATCATTAAACAGACCTCATATTAAACTGTTGAAGAAAGATTTTCTAAAATACAGGGACTAATTTAGAATTGTGTGACTTCCGTCTGTGCCAAGAGGTGCTGTTTTAATTAACTATCTTTGCTTACCTGTAAAATAGAATTTTAGATTGCCCTACAACATAATACTTGGAATTTAACACATAGCTATGATGTGAAGAGGCATTATACAAACAAGATGTTCCATACCCTGTCCTTTCTCAAATGACCATGTCCATCTCTCAGCTAACAAGCTAAAAGATTTGTTTTGGATTGGATTTCTTTCAAAAGGTCATTCGAGCAGTTTTCTTCCTGTTTTTTGTGTTGCTGAGTTGCTACCACAAATTCAGTTTTTGAATGAGAATTTACAGATGCTTTTGCTGTAAAATCATTTGTCATATGTGACAAGATGTTACTATGCTGATATGTTATTCTTAGGAGACTGGAGGGGAAGGGGGAATCATACTTTGGTCATGAATTAATACAGGAACCAGTCCCTTTTTCATAAAAATGTCAGGTTTCCATTGTTTAGGGGAGTTAAAGGCTTGGTCCCTAAGAAACAGATTATTGCAAAAACATGATCGTTCTTTGCGCTTCTGAGTTCTGGAGCAGTTTGTCTTTCTGATAATTTCTTAATGGAAAGATATGTAAAATTGAGGACTGCTAATGCTAATGAGGAGTGCAACCTTCATTAAAAGCCATGCTTTCTTGGATAAACATCTAAAAGCTCTAATAGCAATAGCAATTGAGTATTTAATGTTGATCTGGAAAAAATCTGCTTCCAAGCTGCACTAGGTTGTGCCATCCTTTTCACGGAAGAATCTGAAGAGGATTAAGAGCCCACCATCCTTAGTAGTTAGAGGATGTCTCCTGCTGGGAATGTCACTAAGGGAGAGAGTCTGCTCTTGAGACAGTCATATCTAGCTCTATCAATCTGTTTCTTATCTCTAAAACTGCCAACTCTGTGGAGAAGGAACTCTTTATTCTGTATAGTATGTAACAAAATGAGGCCTTGGATAACATTTAGAAGCAAAAATTATGTTAGTAATGAATGAATGTTTGAAGTCATGTAAGATTTGTCTACTTCACCTTGAAAGACATTTTTTTGATTTACAAACCTGATAAAGCTGATGGAATTCATCTAAAAGGCTCCTGCATTGCTTGGCTATATAAAATTCCTGTAAGTCTGGACTCTGTAAGGATAACATCTAGGACAGGGAGTTCTCAGATTATAGTAGTAAACCTTGACAGTGAACACAGTAGCTCTTTTTTTGGAGTATAGAATGAAGATTAAACTACAGCAGTTATAGTGTGCCAAGTAGAGCTACTAGTAGTCGTACAACATCAGTGCAAACTCAGTAGAGCAGAACTGTTCCTTTACGTACAAATTGGCCTACTGGCAGGATGGAATAAATGACTTGTTTATTTCCAGAGAATTTTAAAAGGAGACTGCAGTATATGTGTAGGGTTTTGATTTCCTCTAATTCTTTTTATCGTGTCTTTTAAAGAGTCCCTTATAATTTGTATTCATTTACTTTGTATGCAATCTTCTTATTTATGGCTTTGATATTAGTCTTCAGTGTTGGATCTCTGTTTGTTTAATTGTCTTGGTCTGACAAAAGTGTAAGAAGTTGCCCCTTGTCATGCTTCCTATATTGCTGATGTGGTGCACTGCTGGATCAGGCATTTTTGACAGCAATAGTTTTAGTATTTCAAGGAGAAAACTGACAGACTTTATTGTTGCAGAAGTATTGAAAACCCTTACCTCCTCTATTGAAAATCCTCCTCTTCCTCTGTTTGTTGCGGGTGGTGTTTTTTGGTGGTGTTTTTTTAAGTGGAAACTTAAATTGCTTTTTTAGAATTATGCTTTCATCTGTGTCTGGATTTTCCCCTGCTCTGTTTGTTCTTGAGTCCCCAAAATTAGCAAGAGTAATGTTCTAGTTTGCAGTGCAGTAGGAAAGAATAACTTAACTTTCTAAAATGCAATAAACAGTACAAGACCTGGAACAAATACAAAACCTTCAGACAAGGTGAAAGCCCCCAGAAGAATACCTCTATTCAAAATGTCTGTGGATGTCTGCAAATACTGCCAGGAGCTTAAGTCTTGTCCTTTCCCTTTCCAAACATGTGTATTAGGTTTTGCTTTAAAAATACATACTGTATCCTTGAACTCTTCCATGCTTCTAGTCAAAGAAGGTAGTATTTCCTTTAGACTAGTTGATTCATACACAAAATAAAATCTGTGAGACATTATTTTGGTCTTGGCTATTTCTCTGTTGTGATATTGGATGGAAAACTGTCTTTCTGAAATATTCAAGCTTTGAAAAACAGCAAATATTTCTAGTTATTGAGGGTTTTTGAATGTGGTCTGTAAAAATAAAGTACTCTTAATTAAGCTTCTTTTAGAGTAGACTCATCCCCCATTTTGCCTTCCCTTCTTTGCAAATTCATTGCTTTCAGCAAGAATCATAAATAGATTAAAATCTACATGATTTACATTAAATATTATCTGAAACCAAAGCAAACCCCCAACAAATTTCTTGAGGAGAAAATACAGTAGATGTTACCTGGCTTGACACCTCAGGAATTTCACAGGGTTTAAATCTGTTTCTAACTGATCCAGTCCAGCTTGTTTAAAATGCCACTTGTCCTCAAAAACCTGTACATGTTCTGCTGCTAATCTTCTTGTAAGGTCAGCATTGTGTGAAGTATCTCCTGTGAGTGGATTGTTGTTGTCCCCTGAAGCCACTTGTCAGCCCATGGGGGTGGCTTGATTCCCCAGAGCAGCCTTGTAGGCCAGGATCTGGCAACTATTCTTCCCTGTGCCTTTAACACTTACCAGATAAATAGTCTGAGCAACTATTGGGCTCTGTGTCTATCTCTGAACTGAGGGACCCAGAGTAACATGGGGCTGCCATCCATTAATTTTTTTAAGCCCCTGTGCTTTGCTCTGCTGATACCTCTTCATAAAGAGAGAAGTACTGTAAATCTGCTGAGTTAACTTTATCTTTAGTCTATTCCTCTTCTTTCACTGTACTTTATTTCTCTGTTGTGTTTTGGTTTAAAATTGCACTAGTTATAATCTTACATTCCCCTTGTTGTTTGCTACAAAATGTCTGCTTTACAGACAGATCAAAAAGGTTTCATTTTTTATAGGAAGCTCAGCTACACATGTATCTTTCCATAATGCATGTAGGTTAAATTAATGTAGATAAACTACTGTATCATACAATCTGCTCTGTACTTATGTCTCTAAATGCACATGGATGACTTAAATTCTTAAATTTCTTCCTTAAATATGAGCCTTGCAATTATTTTGGGGTCAAATATGATGGAGCGAGAGATTGTTGTTTAATGTGTCATCTGTTCCACCTGGGTGACGCCCATCTGTTTGAATGTCACAAGCAGAGGCTAATTTTGTAGCTGTGCTGTTGCCAACAGCCTAAGAAGGATTCTTTGTTGCATTTATTTATTCCTCTTTATTTGCCTTATAATCTCTGCCGATTGCAGCCAGAGTTTCTCTCTGTGGTCTGTTGAGAACAATAGCAAAAGTCCCACTGAAATTTAACTTAATGGGAAGGAGTCATAAGTGCTCTAGGGTTTATTCTTGGATTGATTTAGTCTGTTACCATCTTTTGTTAGTTGATAATTTCATGTTCATTAATGACAAGACAGTCAAACAGCATATCCTTTACAATAGAGATTGTCTTTGCCGTAGTAGCTTTTTGTATTAAAAATTCAGGCAAGATAGAATTCTTCCTGGGCCTCCAAAATATGTGTAGAAAGAAGGAATTAATATAAAGATGATGTCCTCATCATCAGATCTAGCCTCTTGAATAATTTTGGATGTGCCAGCTCCAGAACTTCTTCTAACTTATTTTCTTGCAATCCCCTGTATATTCTGCTTCTAACAAATTCCTGTTAGAATGACTGCAATGGATCAGAAAATGTACTCGGTTTTGAATCGCATTTGAAATTGGCAGGAAAGCAAAGGACTTAAAGCCAAACCCCACAACATCCTCAGTTATGAAATATTTGGGATCAAGAGCCCAGTGTTTGCTTCTGAGAAGAACTAGAGCTACTTGTGATTCTCTGCAATCAATCAGGACTTTCCAGACCTGTGAAAGAAATGACACTGAGAATGGAGTGCATGTTAAGACAGAGGCACTGTGTAGCCTTGTCTGGAGGACAGTACCAGTCGTGGGTGGGATTACCTCCTATCTAGGGTAATGTATAAGCCAGGCTGGAGAATATAATGAGAGAATTTTTGATATTTGGGATACCTGTGGGAACCATGTGACCTTCTCAAGGCACTGCATCATCTAGTCCTACACTAGGACGACTTCAGTGTACCCTACAGGGAACTGCCTATAGACTGCAAAGTCTCAGAAAGAGCTGCTCTGAGGAAGGATGTATTGTCAATCTTCCCTTCAAGGGAGAAAATTTTCATTCCCATTTTTCTAGTTTTCCAGCATTACCTACCTTTTGTTAACCAAGTAAGCCCATGCCCCACGTCTTACCTCCAGGTAGGTCTTTAAAAGTTTATTACTTCACTGTAATAATGACTGTCTGCTCGTTGCCCTGCAGGTATGTTTGAGGCAGCAAAGATCTGCTGCACACAGCAACTATCAATGACAGTTCTTCATGAGAAGTTTTGTAGTTCCTGCAATTACACCAGATAATCCCTTACTGTTACGTGAGACATAATTCTGAAGGCATTACGTATAGCCAATATTTCAAACTGTACTTACAGATTGCTAGGATATGTATGTTGCAGACTTTGCAATAATCTGAAGCAACTCAGTTCCACAAGAAATTCTAGAGGTCAGTAACCACTTGAAGCCTGCAACTATTTCACTGCTACTATTGCTCTCTTTTCATATTTGAATCTTGCAATCAATATTAAGAAAAAAAAAAAAGAGAGAAAAAAAAGACAAATACGGACCTTGTGTGTAACACAAAGAAACTGTTAGAAGCTGCATCCATGAGGATCTCTGGGCAGAGCGCCATAACACAACCGTTTGGCCAGCATGAGGTAATTATAAATTAAGCATCTCTAAATAAAACAAATTCCAAGTTGAAATAAAATAAAAATCCTTCAGACTTCTTCTCATTTCTTTATGGTGGAGGATCATATCAATCTCAGTTTTAGAAATTTTCGTCTGTCCTCCTTCATACTGCAAGGTCTATGGTGTCTGCACGCTCTGTACAAGTGGGATTTATTGGAGGGGACATCTCATCAAGTATTGCTCAAGTCCATATTTCATTCAAAAGAGACTCAATTCAGGAGCATTTAGAGCAAGTCTGATGCTTACTGAGTTTTTTTTAGAGATAATGGCATGTAATGATATTCTACATTTATGACATATATAAATATGTCATTCTGGAGAATGTTATGTTCAGTTCATATCAACTGGATACATTTAAATAAAGGGTCATTGACAATGATTATTTCAGACATAATCATTTTATGCTTAAACTAGAACAAAATCTCTAATACTTTCTAATTTCCTGTAGGTTTTGAAGTAACATATTCTCTCTTTTATCTGGGGGAACATTTTGCATTCAATGTTAGACAGAACCCTTGAGCCAAACAGGATCTGATGATTCTGGGACCTGCCTGAGGAAAATACTCTTTCAGGAAAGTCAGCCAAATAACTATAGGGACAACTTATGCTACCATTTACTGCTGTATTTCCGGAAGGAGAAAGAGTAACAAATAGAAACCTTAGTTACTGTAAAAGTTAGAAAAAGAACTTAGATCTTGTCAATAAATGAAATGGATGTTGACACAATGTTTAAGATTATAGCCGAACTTTTTTTTCATGTAAACCAGATTTATTTTTAAACTTTCTATGCATGCTCCTGTCTTTCACAGCATATGTTTCAACATGTTACCCTCAGTTTCAGAGGTTAGATCCATATGTTAAATAGATCTGTCTCGTCCACCAAACCCAGAAGTATTCATTAGAATTGAAGATAACTATAGTAGAATTATGCAGAATACAATTCCTCATGTAGATCAGATTAATTATGAAACTGAATAAACAGGTTACTTTATCATGGAGTTTAAAAATAACTGCAAGAAAATGGTTTGTCCAGTCAGGTATAAAATAGAAAATCAAACATTACACAATTCTTTGGAACCTTCTAATTGGATTAAAAAAAAAAAAAAAAATCCTCTCCATCATATAGATGATCTTAAATGTACAACCTGTCACTAAGATATTTTTAGTAGGGAAAAAATGAATTTCGTGAAGAGGAGCATAAAGCTATGGCTTTAAGGGAAGGCTTGTCAGGTGAGTTTTCTGTGGATATTTGAAGTCATTAAGGGTGTCCATGGTAAACACAAGTCCTGTAACAAATCTTAAAAATCAAATTTTTGTGCTTGATGATTAGATGTTTTATTTTCCCCTTATTACATCATCGTAGAAATAGAGACCACATGTTTCATTGTGAACTTCTGTACTTGGTTTTGGAACATTAATCCTAAATTTTTCTTAGACTTTTCAATACCTATAAAGGGATATGATTTAATTTCAGAATTCTGTCTGATGTATATTGTAAATTTTATTTTGATCATAACAGCTTTTGTTTCTGATTGTAAGCCAATTAACTAAAATGTTTTCTGCTGTATGATGAGTAAAAAATCTGCTTTCTTCCTATTTTTTTTTTTTTTCCAAAAAGCTGTCCTATTCATAACAGCTTATCACTGCTCACTCTCTTATAACAGGAAATTAGAGCTCTGAAATGAAAGTGATTCAAAAACAATAATAGAAAAATAATATAGTATAGTGACAAAGGTCATATTTGGTGATATGCCAAATATGTAATTCTGAAGTTATGAATAGGTGAGATTCTTGGTCCTATTTACAGGTGGTGTAAGAATATCACCAATGTATTTCTTCACTATGAAGGCAGACTGGGGAAATAATTGATATTATTTATATGCAGCCTGGTCATCTCCATACTCTCCTCCCACTTTTCAGCTCTTCCTTTGTTTCCTAGGTGTGTTAAATCAGCAAGGCTGTTGCGTTAAAAGGGAGAAAATAAACCCCCTTTCTTTATTGGAGGGGCCAGGAATGGCTCCAGTATGCAACTATCAGTCCGGTCACATTCTCTATATCGAACCTTACTGATCCAGATTCACAGACAGTGCACCACATTGCCCAATCCAATCAGCTGCAACTACCAGTCTGACTGTGTTCACTTTATGGAACCTCTACTGGTCCGGATTCAACGACAGTGGTGACTGGCTACTGAAACAGTGCAGTTTATTGATTGCGATGGGCTACCGAACAATGCAGTTTATTGAGGCAACAAATACAGGTTCTTATGGATTGCTGGTGATAAATGCTGTCTTCAAAAGCATGTGCAAATAGTAGTTGCATGGATACAAGCGCTTGATAAAGTTAACACAGCCTGGTTCTAAAATATAAAGGAAACAGTGAAAAGTAACTCTCTAGAGATTCTAAGTTTCCCTGGGGAAGCACTGGATACAGTGCAAGTCTTACCCACAGGCATCCCTATGGGAGGGGAAGATCGGTCCCAGAAATCTGTTGATGTTATCTTCCTCGACTCATCCACGATGGTATCTTCCCCACTGTCCCACTCTCTCTTGGGTCATTTTATACTATATTTTACCTTCAAGGTGGAGCTCGAGTGACTCTAGTCGTACATACCTTTATTATTATTGGTGCAAATCTCTCTAGCTTTACTTTTAAAGGTATATGACACCAAAATTTCAGGGCACATACTCAGAGGGGGGTGGTCTCATTTTGGAGGGGGGTTGCATTGCAGATGAGAGTGTATTTTAGCATGTAAATGCATTATAATGACATTACAATGAAGCAAAGTTCACACAGAGGACGCCATTCTGTCAAAAGATGATATCCTGGGCTGGCTAGGGTAGCCAGTATGCTGGCTCAGGGTAGCAAGTATGCAGCTTATCAGTTTCTTGTACCACCTAGTTCCCATCTTTTGCTGATGTTAGGACAAACTGTAGCCACAAGATCTCCACCTCGCTCCACCCTCCTTGTGTGTTGCCACGGGAACCGCTGTGGTGTGCACATTCCTGATATACCAGGTGTGGCTGCATCTTGCCTTGAGAGGCCCTGAAAGTCCATTTATCCCTTATGTGTGGACAATGCTGCATTTCAAATATAAGTTTAATTCCTAATTATTCCACAAAGGCTTAGCATTGCTGTCATCTGTTCTATACTTTCTGGTCTCTACCATCTGAAAAACTATTCTCTGGACAAATTGGATTCTGGAGTAAGTCCTCTTTGTGCCTCATGAGATGACATGAACAGCAGCAGCCCAGAGCTGTTGTGCTTAGTGAACTTAAAATGACAGCTGCTGTTAATAACAATTAAAACTTGTTAACACCAGTTGTGTGGAGTACTTATGAAATAAATGCCTGCTTGTTCACTGGTTATTTAATTGAAATAATGTATAGACTATCAGGCAGCCAGCAGCAGCAGTGACTGGAGAAGGACTATGAATCCAACTAACTTCTCCACTTTCAATTCTCCAGAGACTGTTCATTGAGGTTTTTCACACTCCAGTGAATAAGAAATGCTGAGTAAAAAGATATTACATAAATTGGCTGACATTTGCAGTGGACTAGCTAATTCTTGTCACCTTGTGTGTCTGGTGGCTGTGTGTGTATACGCACATGTGCCTGGTATTGTCAATGAGTTCCCAACCCACTCCCCTCTGCTCCCAGCAGGCTGTTGTGAGCCTGAATTTTGAGGTTACATAAGACACAATCCAGGAAAATACACTGGGCTGTTTGGAATTTACCCTCAGCGCTAACCTCTTTCCTCCATTGTGTCATGCACTTTTTTAAAAAAACCCAACTCTTTATTGTTTTTATTTTGTGGAGTGTTAGGTTGTGTCTCATTTGAAAAAATTACGTCTGTCTGGGTTGGGGAGGGAATTGGGTGTACCAGTAGAAATTTGCTTGCTTCTGCTTTCCATGGGCTGTGGCTATAATCCCTGGAGTTAAAAACCTCTTCTTTTTCTGACAGCTGGGACTTAAAGATTAGCAAGGGCAATAGCACACCAAAGGGGTATTTAAAAAAAGAATTGTTAAGGCTATATCTTTATCGTAACCTTTAGAGCGATGCAACTGCCATGCAAATGGCACCTGCATCCCCGGAAAGGGCTAGCAACAGGTACTGTATCTAAGAACACTTATTCTTTTTCTTCTTCCTGACAAATTATTTGCCTTAAATGTTATGAGCTTATACCTTATGGCCAGTGAAAATGGAGTAATTTCTAGTGAGAGTAGATTGACGTGAAAATCATAAAACATGTTCCAGTGAAAGAGCGTATGTCTCATGCATTTCAACATGAGTATCACTTGTTTGCTATGTGCTCCTCTGAGCTGTGCTATTTCTGGATGATGTTTTGATTCCTACACATTTTTGAGGATTTTTTTCATAAAGTTTTGGTTGATCTGACTTAGAACACCAGAAGCACATGCTAGTAGAGTTTTCTTAGACCAGGCTGGAACATAGTGTTATTTCATTACACATTATTTTTCTCTTTTGGCCTAGAACCTTGATTCTCATTCCACTGGAGTTTCATAGTAAAGGTCTTAATGATATTTGATTTTGCTTTTAAAAGCAGTTGGGATCAGACCACTGTGCCCTGCCTCTGCTTTGTAAGGTATTGAAAAGAATGCTTTTAAAAGTAAGGAAAATCTTAACCATTATGAGCTTGATCTTTGCAGGTTGAGGTCAATGACATTTAACTACAGGTAAATTACTCCTAGTGCCACTGCTTTTCCAATAGTTCAAAATCAGATATGAGGTAAGAAAAAGCAACTACTTTGTTTATGCTCACTTGTACAACATCTGAATTCTGGCCAGTTCCATCTAGTCTACCAAGTTAATCGCACAGAATTTGTTCTAGTCTTTTCATCTTATTGCTTACAGCGTGACTTGCCTTTCTTTCATGTAACCATCCTAGAAAAAAGACTTGTGTCTAAGAGGTAGTGTAATTGAGTTTTCAATTACCCTGTGTGGTAGTACATCATCATATATGCTAATCTTTTTTTTAAAGACCGTACACAAAGGACATAAAGAGGCTGAAATAAAAGAGACTATTTACTGCTGATCTATTTTGTATGTGAATGAAG
This sequence comes from Psilopsiagon aurifrons, assembly GCA_025447955.1. Classification (NCBI taxonomy): domain Eukaryota; kingdom Metazoa; phylum Chordata; class Aves; order Psittaciformes; family Psittacidae; genus Psilopsiagon; species Psilopsiagon aurifrons. The sequence goes on from JAOEHY010005227.1 coordinate 10,972, forward strand.
AACAAAGGTAGCTTGCTTTACTGATTTAAAGAACCAAAACTAACCAAAACTCTGTCACTGCCTAATATGTGATATAGTAACACGCATGCTGCATCTTTTTCGAATTTGGTGCTGTGACTTGGGCATATGGCAGCCAAAAGCATTTGTTTACCCCTTTTTAGAATTTCAGGGGCTTCTTTTTCTTCTTCTCTTCAGAGAAATTACTTTCATCTGCTAAGTACAACTGTTTAAAAAATAACTGACTAAAGCTACAAATTATGCTGATTTTTTTTTTTTTTTTTTCCTGGTACTAATCACTTTTGAGCTACTTGGTACAACTACAAAAAGGAAGGAAGAAAAAGTAACTGTCCTTTAGAGTCATTTCCACAGATATGCTTTATAAAAATCAAGTAGTTGGCAGTAGTTGGGGTCATCTTATACTATCCATAATGTAGGAATTGTGGCCTAGTTAGTGAAAACACATATTACAGAAATTCTATTCAGCACAAACTGAAGTAATTTGATGTAGGGCTGTAAAGGCTCTTATATACTTTTCTTGGGAACATGCAAGTGCTGTATGTAAAAATATTGTGATACCTTCATGTAATTGTCATCTGTATGCTAAAAATAAAATCTAGAGATGACTGCCAAAGAAGTCAGTGGAGAAGTGCAATTTTAAGGGTGTGAGTGAAAAGTAACATCATAAATTCCAACCAAATAGGTGAGGTAGCCTGGGGATATATCCTGTCATGTCCTGCTCTTCCTTCCACACACTGCTGTGCAGGGAGACTTTTGCAGAGTGTTAACTGTGCAGTTAGCCTTTTCCTTTACATGGTAGATCGCTGCCTTTCCCTTCTTGAGGAACAACACCATGGTAGGCTCAGGAGGCCAGGGAAGACAACAGGTTTAATCCTGTGAGAAGTAAAACCTTAAAGAAATTATTTCATCACTTTCTCCTTTCTTGTATTCAGATCATCCCTGAGCAAATTCTCTTACGTCAGTAAAAATGAGCAAGGATGTTGGCTCTGAAATTTTAAAGTGCTACTTAATATCACCACAGTCTGGCTAGCAATCTTTAGTCTGTGAATCTGACTGCCACCACCCTCCTAGTTCTTGTCTGGACAAACAGCAAGTTTTCCCTCCTTGCATTATGAAGATCTGACCTCCAGCAGCTGACATCCTCAAAAGCACGCTCTGGCAGGCTGAAGCTCCTCAAGGGATGCATTTCATATGTGCAGCTGAATGTGGATTGTTGCTGTTTTGCACAAAGCTCACCATATGACAGATTGCATCTTGCTTTCTCCAGGCCCACACAGATGGTGAGAGTGACTAACTGATGCCTCGACTTTGCACAACCTACACACTGATGTCATAAGAAAAGGCTAATACCTCTGAGGTGAGTCTCCTTATTTGTTTGTATTCCAACAGTAACAGTGGGAAATACAACAAGGAGGAAGAAATTAATAAAAGAAAAGCTTAAGATCTTATTAGGAGCAACTGACATAAATGTGATATGTAACCCAATGAAAAGAATCATCGATATTAGTTTGGTATTTTTTAAATAAATGAATCATTAGATGACAAAGCCCATAAATTGATTCATAAATTTGCTGTCACTGTGAAAACACTGAGATTATTCTGTCTGAAAAATTGCAATTCAATTATGAATGGAAATAACAGCTAAAATCCACCATTCCTCTTGCCCAAGATGCCTAGTGAATCTTACAAAATAGACTTCTGAGCACTCAGTTATAAGCATCCTTGTGAGTATAATACATGCACAGAAACACATGCACTAAAAATGCCAGCAGGCCACCTTGATTTCATTTAATAAATTGCTATCATTAATTGCAATTAATTAGGCTTGCTGACCTTTGAGGGAAATGATTTTATTATTGTTTGCTTACCAAGTTTTTTGTTGATTTTACAAGTTACTTGTTGACTTCAGTGAAATGAATCAAGGTGTGCAATTAGTCAGAATGAAAGCCCTTAATATTTATGGTAATAAAGTTAGCCACATATATTTTGTTATTTTTCCCTGTAATGAAGCACTCCTAGATGATGGATGAGTTTGTGACTGGTTGCTGTTGCTGAGGTAATCTGCAATTGCATCATATTTAAAGAAAAATAGTTTTATAATGAGAGTTCTGAGATAAGAGTTGTATGAATTTTCAAAATTGTTTCAGTTTTTCATCTGTTTTGTCAGAAAGGAGTCCATATGAGCTTGAAATTGATCAGCTGAAATTTTGCCTCATTTCAAACAATTTCAAAGGAAGTCTTGTGCCTGGTTTTGTTATAACGTTAAACTTGTCCAGATGCTTCAGAACAGTGTCAGTTAGAACTTCTATAGTGAAGGACTGGAGAATGGTTGAAAAGAAGATATCACACAATACAAAATGGCCTCTCTTTTCCTTTGTTGTCATCCTTCAACCCTGAGGACAGCAGGGCTCAAAGTGATGTGATATTATGGGACAGTGTCAGGTTCCCTGGGCTGCTTTGTGCCAGGAAGCAAGGGCTGTGGGGTGGCCTGAAGAGCAGAGCTCCCAAGAAGAGCTGCCTGGAGATTGTCAGGCATTACCTGTTGTATGTAGGCAGGTGCACCAGCATGATGGTGATGGGCGATCTCCTAGGACTGGAGACTACTGCCATGCCAAGAGAGTGGAATAGGCATCTGGGAACTACTGTAAGGAGGGAAAGTGTTAGGGGAAAGGAAAATTAAAAAGTCTATAGAAAAACTAAGCTACAGGGTTATGACAGTTGGTCAGAGAATGAGAACATAGGCTTTGAAGTTCAAAAAAGAAGGCAGGGATTAAGAAAAAGTGGGGAAATTAAACCCATTGAACACATGGCAAGAAGCCATAGTGAGATGCAAAGGAAAAGTAGTCCAGAGGATAGAGCTTGGCATGAGGAACTGAGGAAAGATTTATAAAACAGACTAGAAACCTGGACCTGACTGCAGGGGAAGAAAAGAAACAGGGTGGGAACAAAGGATGAGGAGATGAGACAGGCTGGGGGTGGAGGGTGGGGCAGTCAAAAGAAAGGAAGATGAGTCTGTGCCTACTTCAGTGTTCTCCTGGTTTTCCTTCCTGGGTCTGGGGAGGATTACACAGCCTTTCCCTTCCTCTGCTGTCAGAAGACTATGAAATCCACTGATAACATGCAGACACTGACCACTGCTACAGCCCCTCAATGTCATTGAGGGACAACCTTTTACTTTTAATGTCACAGAGTAATTGTGACCTGTGGCAAAGCTAGTGGGTCCAGCATTATCTCCATTATTAGGATAGCCCTCTTAGGGCATCAGTAGAGAATTTGTGGGTTTTAAATTAGGGGAGATCAACAACATTAACAAACACTGCTTCAGAGCAAACAGTAAGTTTGGTAAGAGCATGTGTAACAACTCTTGCTTTTCACTCTTAAGTCTCTGCCACTTGGAGTTTGCACTTTCAGCATTCTCTTTAAGGTACAGCTACCTTTTCTTGTGTGGTGTTGTAGTCTTACAGCAGTCTGTGAAGAAGTTTTCCCAAATGCCATCTGAAGTATGAAATGGCTGAAATTTGAGGCTATAATTACACAAGGCAGAAGAAGGCTGGTCACATTAATGGCAGACCAAACTTCCCCTTTAGCACTAACTGGCAGTTTTTTCAACACGTAATACAGCTTCTACAGAGCAAATTAACATGTAACAATAAAGTAAAAACATGTCCTTCTACCACTTTCTGGATTGTCTGCTGTCATGTCTGTAAGCAGTGATATCTTTACGTAGCTATTTGATTAGTAGAGAGAGCCAAAATCTGTTTGCACATTAATTTGCTATTACTGGTATGAGGACTATATAGCAACCCACAAACCCTTTTTGGTCTTCAGGTTACTTTAAAAGATGAGCATATTCTCATAAAGAATTCTGTCAAGGGCTTGATGGAAGACTACACTTGATAAAATTAATGAGGGTGTAACAAAGTGGTTCATGTAGGCGTTCATTCTCTTAATTTTTCCTGAGGGGAAAAACCAAATGTGAACTAAATAGTGATTATCATGTAATGAATACTGCTTTTGCATAGAAAAAGACAGATCACTGAGCAACTTAACTTCCCAGATGCTTGTACGTTTATTATTGTAGGTCATTTTTGAGATAATATCCTGGACAGTATTGGGAAAGCCATTTTTTGGCAGATAGCATTCTATTTTGGCCCGTGGACAGTAGATTACAGTTTTTTAAACTACCATGAATAAATGCGCTAAGCATCTCTCCAAGAAGCAAACAAGATTTCACAAGAGCCATTTGGCTTAAGTTGAACTTACAGTACTTGTAACTTCAGATAATGTAGGAGATGTAGGTTCATGTGCAGTAATGGTAAGCTTAAAGACATACAGGAATGACTTAATGGCTGAGAAAGGAGAGAATTTCAGAAAGTGTTCCACCTATGCAAGTTGTCGCATGGGTGGATGTACTGAGGTGTGGTGAAACAATAACAGCTATATCCACCCCAGCACTAAATGCTGCCTCAGGCTCATTTGGGATAGTTCTCCCTCCCAAGAACTTAAAGCTAATACAGCACAAGGGACTGCATGACTTATTTGTGCTTCTCATACGGTTCCAGGGCCTGTCTCTCCTTTATCAAGTAGTAGCATGCTGATATCCTGTACAGTAAACTGTTTGCAAGAGGTTTAACATGTTGACTGTGCTACTGGAATTCTCTTTGTGTTCTGCATGTGATGCTTGCTCTGTGACCTGCTGCTACATGGTGTTATGCTCTGGGGAGCCCTACAGTGGGGCCTAGGTTTGGGGATCCATGGAAACCATCCTGAAACAAAGAGAAAACAGATGGGAGAGTGGTTGTGACATTCCTTCTGGAATACTATCAGCACAGATCTTTACTCAGAGAGAGCATTTGGGGTTTGTTTTGGTTTTGTAGGGGTTTTTTTTTATTATTATTATTACTAACTTATTTTTACTATTTTCTACTTAACAGCTAACATATTGTACAGAAATAATGCAGAGCAAGATTTTGGTTGAGCAACCGGTAGAAACTAAATTGGTGATGCAGTGAAAAACATTCCTTTTATTTTTATTTGTAACATCTCTCTGATCTCATCTTTCCTTGCCCTTAAATGTGAAATGATGAAAGCTGCACGGTGTGGTAACTCCTGTTCCTTGGGAATAATCTGTCTTTACTATATTATTCCTCCATGAAGTTAGTCTGCCTTGTACTGTAACATACCAGTGAATGGAAGGAGTATTTTCCTCACCAACACCTATACTTGAATTTCCAGTTGAAGTCCTGTGAGTCCTCTGCTTCTAGACAGTTCAATTCTTTTTCAAAGTGCAATCATTTTGGACCATAGCATTCTCCAGAATTAGCTCATATGGAAGTTACGGATCTTATGACTCTTACATGACAAGAGCCTAACTTAAAAGAGGATAAAGAAGATCTGCAACAGATCTTCTAATACTTCTGATCACTTGCTAGGCAGTGTAACACAGTGAGAGAGATAATTTTTGATTTGGAGTGGTTTGTAGTTGATGTGGAAATGCTTAGAGTTAAAATTGTTAGAATTGTTGCAAGTAGACTTGTTGCAATGGGCTCTTGGTGGCCCTGATTGAGCAAGGGGGGTAGACTAGGTGAACTCCAGAGCTGCCTTCCAACCTCAACTATTCTGTGTTTACATGAAAATCCACTTCTTAAAAGTTTGTATGTGTTTTGTGCAAATGGGTTAATGGGTTTCTTAAACAACAGTAATACATACAGACGTTGGCTGCATTTTTGTATCTGCCTCACAAACACTGATTTTCCCCCCACTATAGGTAAAAAGATCTCTCTATAATCTCCTAATGTGTGTCCAAGCATTTCCAGTGCAAGAGCAACTTTATCTATTAATGGTATCATGAAACTGGAATGTGTTTTTAGTCATAAGCAGGGTATAAGTTATTTTGGGACAACTGACAGGACTCCTGACTTCACATAAAGATCTTTCAACTGCTTTGATGCAGAGCCCATGCTGGGGCAGCTCGACCACCAACACCCTGGAGTTAGGAAGAACAGCTGGACCACTGACATTTTCAGCCATTACCCTTCCAAGTGTCATGGCAGCAGGAGAGATAAATACCAAAATCTTGATCTTATGTTTATAACGAGGTGCTGTAAGAAAGAAGCGTGGTTTTCTGATTGTGCTCACTGAGGAATCTCTTACCTTAGTAAATTCAGATTTCTTTGAAATCCAAAATTAACTCAACTCTTTGAGCTCGTGAGGTTTGATTTCAGAATATATATATATATATTTTATTAATATCATCAATCTTTATACTGACATTGTTTATTTTCTTAGCCTGTAGTAATTTTGCTAATTTATAAATATTAATCTATATAATGTGGATGCAGAGATTGGAACTAGATGATCTTAAGGTCCTTTCCAACCCTAACTATTCTATGAGTGGTGTCTGTGTGTCTATATATGCATCAGAGAGAAGGAGAGTGGTGATTTTGCTAATTCTGAACTCTAACATCCATAAATATTTGTACCCAGAACACTATTTCTTCTTTCTTGTAAGTTGAGGTCACTACTGTATCTCATACATCTGCAATAGCTGTCTCTGCTTCTAGACAGTTCAATTCTTTTTCAAAGTGCAATCATTTTGGACCATAACAAATTTGATTTCCTTCCAATTTAAGCCTCACTGGATTGTTAGTTCTCTTATCTTCAGCCATCCTTGGCTGTTATGTTTCCAGCATCAACCATTTGTAAAGACAACCTAAAACAACACTTTGGTGATCTGTGTCCATATTGATTAAACATATATTCAGGAAATTTTATTCCAGAAAACCTAAGTGAGTGTCCACTGATGTGCTATATGAAGAGTACTGTTCTGAACTGGAATGGAGACTAGAAGATGTTTATAATACAGAGGAGATACTTTTTCTGTTTTCAATTTGATTTCTTTCTATTATCTCTACCAGGAAAAGGAAGAAATAAGCTTATGCTAAAAAAAAAAAAAAAAAAAAAAAAAAATTGATAAAGTGGCATAAAGTAATCAGAAAGGTAATTGAAAATCTAAACTTCAGTTAGAGATTGTTTTTACAAAGTGGCCATGCAAGACTTTCTCAGATACTTAATTAACAATATGCATTGATACTTAAAGCACAGAAACTTTTTCTCATAAACTGCACTTACAAAAGTTAGATGAGCAAAAATTGAGACTGCTTCCTATAGTAACTATTATTTAGAAGGAAAATTCAGGCTGTTATAGACTGATTTGTGGCTGTGTGTTTCCATTATACAAAGCGGCTGAAGCATGCATTTAAGTTCCTGATTGAGCCTATGAATATTAGCTCAGGATATAAATATCTAATGAAAGAGAGTTGATGGTGAAAGAACTAAGAATTCTGGAGAGCAAATGGCTACTGAATTCTTAAATTCATTCTCAGACTTTGAAGGAAATAAATGTTTCTAAAGTTAAGCAGTATTCCAAAGCGTGTGATCTCATAGATAAATAATTCACTAAAAGGTGAAGATACTTACCATATTTCATCCATCCAGATGTCTGCCTGGAATTCCGGCACAGGAACCATTCTCTCACATGCAGGATGTTCTCCTCTTGAAGGGAGCACTGAGGTGGATTTATTCAAGGGCAATCCACATCATGTGTATTTTGTGATTTATTTATCTAAGCTGGAGGAGACATGCAGAACAGAAAATTGTAGCATCCAAAAAGCTAGAAGAAAGAGACAGAGAGAGAGAATGCTCATTCCCCTTTGCAATCCCAGTACAACTCTGTTTTTCACAAAATTGCTTTTCTTTCACTTTGCAAGCCTCTCTTCCCTCAGGGTTACTGGGGGGAGAAGTAGGCTTCCCTAATGCTAAGGGTTAAGCAAGTAAGACTGAATTAGAAGAACTGCAACCCATGGTCGGAGAAGCCTACCTAAATCTTGGCTGAATATAAGGTTTCTTCTCATGACATTCTTGAGGTTCAGGAGAGAGTGTGTGGTGTCATGTTGATATATATTGATTTGAAGCGCATGAGGCTTACCCAGAATGAGGCACTGCATGAGGCCAAACAACATGAAGGCTATTCCCGGCTCTGACCTGGAGCTCCACAGTGGGGTATTACTGGCTGCCTGGCAGCTCCTGCTTTCCTATAACCAGGGGCGTGACTGCTAGTACAATACTGAAGTAAAAAATGCTTACAGAAGATTTGGCCATGAGTGCCAAAGTCTATAGAGGACATTTCCTTTGACAAGTGAATGTCTTCAGAATTTGGTGAGAGGCATTCAGTGTCGATGTATGCTGGTGAAGTCAGAGGGATGTTTTTTCCACTGCCAGCTGAGCACTAAACACAGGAAAATCTTGAAGAGAAACACAGCTTATCCATATCTCTTTGGCCAATCATTAGTTGGATATGCACCAAAGAGAGGGATTGGGAAGCCAAGAAGCCCAGAGAATCAAGAAGTACTGTGGTGGACTCGAGGCCTGGGTTGATATTACATTTCTAATAGTCAGAAGCATTTCCTGCTGCCTTAGTGACACAAACCAACTGCTTATGAGTCTTAATAGTGGGAAGATGGATGAGCCACAGATGTGTGCTTTCCTGTAGTGTTAATTACATTTCAAATAAGGGCTTTTTTTTGTTTGCTTATTTTTACATTAGATCAGGTCTTTAGATTAATTTACCTTTTCAGACATCATCTTCACAATAGCTGTGTGACCAAACATAGCATGGAGATGTAGTGCTAGCAAGCTGTTCAGGACATATGGCTGAAACACCTCTAAAAACAGCTTTCATGAAAGGGGATTCACTTTTGGGGAGTTATTATACGTCAGGATGTGTAATAGTAACTGCTGAAAAGTCTGGGAAAGTTGTAGGCTGGATTCTTGCACTTTGGATTAAAAATTAAAAACTGATGGAGCTGATGGAGTTTGTTACTCTTGATTTGAAATATCTCAAAAATTAGTCTTGCATGTTCAAGGTTTTTCTGTAACCAGACTAATGATATAATTTAGGTTTGGTTGTATTTTGTTTTATTTTGTTTTCCAGATGTTCTGAGTGCAATGCTGCTGAGTGTCTTTAGAAAGGTCAGAGTTATACATGGAATGAAAGTGATATTTGGACATACAGGTAGTCCACAGTTATCTACCATCAGAACGGAGTGCCTGCCTTGTTTATGAAGCACCCTGTGCTCAGTATGACCCCCCAGAATGAGAGCATCAGTGGGTAAAACAGGTTTTTCTCTCCAAGAGGTGAGCTATTCCTGCGAGGAGCAGGGAGTTGGACCTAATGATCCTTATGGGTCCCTTTCAACCCAAGATATTCTATGACTTAAAAAAATCTAGCCAGTTACAAAATAATGCAAGACAAACACAAAAAGGTAGATAATTTAGGTTAATGGAACAGGTTAGAGAAGCAGCCTCTGAGATTTATTTTTGAAGTAGAAGGAAGGTTGGTTTTAAGTTATTTTAACATAGAATATGCTTTACACAGGCCAGGAGAAGTCTTGGAAGGGTGTTGGAAGCAGGGATAATTAATGGTTTGGGTGGAGGGGAAGTAGCTGTATGGGTGTAATCGTGTGCAAGATCTGAGTTGAGCAGGGGTGGTGGTAGGGATAACGTTGTCAGAGACACAAGAAAGGAAAATGCAACTGCCAAAATTGCTTCAGTCCATGTTAAGAGGAATATTAATGACCATATTAAGAAGTTGGAGTGCAGAGAAAAGTAGAATGGAGAAAACAAAAACTCATCTGTTTTCCATTTGAAGAAGAGAAAGGAAAATGTATTTAAAAAAAGAAAAAAATGAAAATTGGCAGATCTTGAGGCAAGTGCAGATAACTTAGGGAATATGTCCTTCTATTCTAGAGCTGTTGTTTTATTTCTAGGCCTCACGCATACAAGCTTCAGTGTCAAGCTTCTAAAGAGCTCTCAAGTCCCATTTTACTTAGCCACTTGCATGAGGCTCATTTGACAAGGAGTTCGAGCTCATCATCTTACCCACACTTCCCCCACTGCACTGGGCCCAATTGTGGGGACCAGGGCTCAGAATACTTGAGAATATCATGGCGCTGCCCTGTGAAACCTCTTGTTCAAGCTGCAGACAGCTCGATGACAGGGCTTCCAGCTGGCCAAAGCTGTGCTCGTTGTACTGGGGTACAGGGGTTCACTGCTGCCCTGCCAGTCATGTTCCTCTTTCCAGAAGTTGGAGCTCTGACCTAAGAGATGCTGAAACGTGATTTCCCAGGACAGTAGTCAGGGTTTGATATGTGAGGGCTGTGAGCAGTCTGCTGTGCTTGCAGGGGAAGACAGAGTTACAGAAGTAGTTGAGTGAAACTACGGATGTTTAGTTGTTGGAAAAGTTGTGTTTTGTTTTGGGGTTTTTTTGTTTGTTTTTGTTATTTTAAAAATAAACAATTTCTTACAGGTTTAAGAATGACATTTTCACCCCTTCCCTTCATCTACCTCATTTTACCTTCATCTTTCTTTCATCTGCCTCCCAAGAAAGAGGCGAGTACTGTGGAAGACTCTGTGGTGGAAAACCACAAAACGCCCTGCATGCAGCTTCTGTTGCTGAAGAAGAGCAAGAGGAAACAAGGAGGGTCTTCACTGTTGGCTGTGACTGTCCAAAACTCTCAGAGATCACGGGATTTGCTGGAGAAATAGCAGAAAGTGCTGTAAGTGGATGAGTGGCAAGAAGCTGGAGAAGGTGGTGGTGGTGGAGGGGAGGGTATGCTCCTCAACAATGGGGCTGAAAACCCCACGCATGGGGGAAGGATGACAGGCACCGTGCCCATGGTGCTGAGAGGGGACTGACAGGGGTGAACCTGCGTCTCCCCTGGGCTAGGCTGGGGTGTGCTCTGTCTGCTCTGTTCATCACGATTAAGCCTCTGGGGTGAAGGTATGGGAAGCAGTGCAACCGATTCTGATAAAAATTGCAATTTATAACCTGCAAGGGGTCAGAGTTGGGAAGGGAATTTGACTGGCAACAAAATTTAGCAGAAAGAATATTTGCTTTGGTGTTTGTTTCTGTCTGCGAATTGCTGTGTGTCGCCATTGTGGAGTGGAAAGACCCTCGTTAGCTATCCCAGTTGGGATTATCCAGGGCTGCTTGTGCTGCCTTTGACATGGAATTGGTCCCCAAGGTCCAGATGAGAAGAGCCCCCTGCAAGGCAGGAGATCGAGCACAACGTAGGCATTTGGAAACAAACTTCCTCCTGCGGTTTTGTCAGCCTTAGGCACAAAATGTATTTGATGGGTCAATATGCTTTAGAAACGACGTATGCATTTGGTTTGGAAATACTAGTAGTGTTGTTAGAAGGGTGGTGCCAGAATTTCCACGTGTTGCTCCACCAGTTGATCAGTTTGCGGCTGTTGAACAGGAGCAGAGCTAGTTTCTCCCCAGTAAATGCACAGAAATTAAACAGTGGGCACGTGGATTTTAACAGGTCAACACACATTTCGTTATGTTGAGATTTAAACGATTTAATACGATGCAGAGGCCATGTAACTTCTGGTTAAACTCACTCTACAGTTGTGTTATTTATAAGCCCGAGGAGATGTCCGGCCTATGAATCTGGTACTTTTGTCTCAACACGTCTCCAGCGCTGCTGGAGTGATCGGCGGCAGGAGCCGATGCGCTCCCACGGAACGAAGCTCCGCGATTCCTGCTGGGGTTCCCCTGCCCCGCTCCGCTCCCGGGACAGCCCGATCCGGCGCCAGGACCCGCTGCCGCCCGCAGCACACTGGGCTCCCCCCTCATACCCCGGTTGCAGTTGGCCTCGCTCTTCCCTTCGGGCCGCTCCGCGCCCGCCGCCCGCCACCGGCAGGGAGCAGCCC
>JAOEHY010005228.1:0-23837 GCA_025447955.1 Psilopsiagon aurifrons
CAGATGCCCCGTCTCTGCTCCTTCCCGGCTTACCCTCCTCCCTGGCAGAGCATGAGACTCAGAAAGTCCTTGGCCAGATGAAAACGTTCTCAGCAGTAACCAAATTGATAACAGATAACAGTAACCAAACCAGTTGATAACAGTGTTATCAACACTGTTCCCAAGCCGAAAGTCAAAAACAGCACTGCACCAGCTACCAGGAAGTAGAAAAACGACTGCTGCTGCCGAACCCATGACAGTAATGTAATTATAGTTAAACAGTATTAGTGATAAATTTAAAACTTTGGGCAAGCAGACGAACTGAAATTGTTTTGAAAAAGAATATTTTACTGATGGAAAGAACATGCCTATGCTTCTGCAGCCTGTGGCTGCTCGGTCTCATGCACAGATGCTAATAGCAGTTCCCAAGTGCCCTGCCTGTCATCAAGCCCTCTGGCTTTTAGTGCATATCTAGTCCTCTAGAGAAAGCACAAGCAAAAGTATTTAAGGCCTTAGAGACTGCATGCAGAGAGCAAGAACAGTGCAGCTACTGAGTATACATGACAGAAGACTACAAGGTATCTCCTCTGGTTTCTTGTGTGTTATTTACCTAGCTACTTCCTCTCCATGCTCCCTAGAATAAAAATTCTCCAGATGTGCAAATGCTGAGATGTCTTATGCATCCTTGATCTGTCAAAGCTTCACTGTGATTTGGCTCCTAGTTGCAGTGTGACTCTTTGTTACTCTGATATTTTGCCATTATTAAGCATGTCTGCCTACTGGATGTTTCAGGAGTCTGATGCATTAATTTTACTCTAGCTGTTATTACTAATCTACATTGACTAGTTTACTCCTGCCACTTTGTCTTCTCTTTCTTCCATAGGATCTGCTATCAGGGCTGTTCTTGCTGTTGCCATACCCATTTGCACTCATCAGAATTTCTTCCAGTCTTTACACCTCCCGTGCCATTTGTGTCTCTTTCCCCTGGAGCTACCAATATTAGTCAAAGTGACACTCTCAAGCAAATTCTGTCTTCAGGGCTGTCTGGCTGTCACCCTGCTAAGTTATTCCCGGAGACTTCATCTTAATTTTTACCACCCGATGTTATCTCTTCTGGAGCCAGGTTTCCATGTCTCGCCCTTATAACTGAGCATCATCCTCATGTTTCACTGTATAACAGATCACTAGAATCCATGCTTTCAGTATTTTTCTACTTCTGCATGTTTGCATTCTGGCGCAGTGGTCTGAATGTGGGTCATGAGCTCCTTACAGTCGTCTGAGCAGCATCTTGCTGCTCACAGCATAGCATCACCTTTGCACTTGATCACACTCCAGCACTCTTTTAAAGTAGTTTCCTTTAAGAGGCACATTCAAATGGTCTCATAATTAGTTTGTCCCGGTTCACATAGCAAAGCAGTGATGAAAGCTGATTCAGAATTAGAAAGGGATTGTGCATCCTCCTTATCTTCCTTTTTATATCTTGCTGTTATATATAGATGTGTGCATATATAGCCGGCATTGTAAATATTCTAGTGTATACGCACACAGGCATTCAGAATTCTGTCACACATTTGTCTAAGAAACAAATTTTCTTATTGTTTACAAAAGCTTTTTTGCCATTTTAAGATGTAGCTTGTACATAGTGTAGCAATGTTTAGATTTTATGCATTATGTAAAGTTAGGAATTTGCTGTTTCTCCTGTATCATAATATAGATTAGGCCTCAATTGAATAGTTGCAAATCAAATCAGATGCAAACAAAAATGCACTGAAAAACTCTAAACATAATTTCAGTGTGGTTATTTCATGGTCAGTTATCTGGGATTTATCTGGGATTTTTAGTGTGAGGTGTCCCTGCACATAGCAGGGAGCTGACACTAGATGATCTTAAGGTCCTTTCCACCTTGAACATTCTGTGATTCTATGATTCTATGATTTATCCAGTATAATCAGTAAGATTTAATTTAAGCCACTTAATAATTTTATAGAAAGAGGCTTTAACCAATGGGCTTTTAATTCATAATAAGGAGTAAGTGTTAACCTAGCAATTAACAAGATAACAGTATTTGTGATCCAGAGCTCTTGGAGAGCCTTAAAATAACTCAGTGAACAAAACCACTGATTTTTAAATAACTGTTTTCCTGGTTGTTCTTGTTACAGTGGCAGCTAGACCATACACATAGGGTGTAGATAAAGCACATTCTCTGGAGAACTCCTTGCTGACTCGATTGTTTCGGCAGTTCAGCTTGCATCACACAGGGGACTAGAGAAGGAACAGAGAGGGAGGGATGGTGTGGCAGAAGGAATTTCTTGCCTTTTTCAGTTTGCAGTAAGTTCTTCATGAAACCATTCCTAGCTCCAATTTTTGGTTTTGAACAAACTGCAAATCAGAAATTAGTCAACAAAAAAAGTTGTATTCAAGCTGTAGCTTTCTGTTTCTTCCAAGGCCTGTTGATTTTTCCCTGCCACCTACTTCTTCAGTACTTCTTTTTAGCCCCAGTCAGTCCCTTTCTAGCTTCAGACACAGATTTTTAACTCCTCACTTTCATCCACAAGTTAGTTACTCTTTTCATGGCCTTCTCTATCTTCAGCGAGAGAAACTGTGTTGCTCAAGTATCACGTTCTATTCTGCATTCTCCCTGACATATTTTACCCAAAAAAGCACCAAAGTCAATATACTTAGTAGGCCACACAAATACAAGTGTAACTCCGGCTGCCTTGGTTAAACTCCACTGTCTCTTCCTCTTTTTCTTTCTTTCATTCACAATCATTCTTCTTGGAATTGGGTGAATCTAGCATTGTCCTGAGAAAAGCAGTGCTCTTTCTAGCACTATTCTGAAACAAAACCTTTTTTTTTCCTGGCATCAGATGAAATCTCACTGATTTTGGTGAATATAAGAAGTAGTAAAGAAAAGAAAAAAAAAAAAAAACCCTAAAAGTAGCATTTGAGCTTTTCTTTTTTTTTCCTTGAAAAATGTAACAAAAGGAAGCTGCCACAGATCACATACAAGACTGATAGGTGTTAGCAAGTGGTGTCGCTAGAGTTTCAGTACAAATGCACAAGAATGAATATGGTTTCCAGAATCATAAGATCACCAGATAGAAGAGGTGACTGGAAGCTCCAAAGACAGTAGAAATGAAATGCTACAGTAGGTATGAAACTGTGAGTAAGCAGACTAGATGAAGTTTTGTAGTTATTAGCAAAACCAACTGTCTCCTGTTTCTTAATCACTGTTTAAAAAAACATGAGTTTTGCTTCATTCATTTGTACAACAGACATGTCACTCTTCCATGTACTAAGACATTTCTAATATGGATACTAGTAAGACACCAGGATTTTGTAAACTTCACATCTCTTAGGATTCACCTTTCTGCCACAATTTGGCAAAAAATGTATTTAAATCTGTAGTCTCATTGGCATAATGGGAAAACTTCAACATTTAAAATGCCTTACTAAACCAAGGTTTCAGTCTTAAGTGTCCCCTGCCCAAGGTATTATTAAATAAATTACCATAATGACAGTGAGCACAACACACAAATGTACACATATACAAATGGGAATAAGGATATTTGGTTATACAGGGGCAAAAAAAAAAAAAAAAAAAAAAAAAAAATAGTCCTTGTTAAATGCATTTGCAAATTGCAGTTTATTTGTTAGGTTTATAAGAGAGAACAGTCTCTACAGCAACTGCTACATTGCGCAGCACTAGTTCCATATTACCTTCTGTAATAAGCTATGGGTGTTTTCTTACTAAAAGCATTCAGGTAATTCGTTCAGCAGTACAGTTCGGAAGGGAAAACCTACAAGAAGTAGAGAATGGTCAACTGGACCAAACTTTAAGTACTTATCTGGATTATAAGGATTTCTTAGGTTTTGGAAAGTAGACTTGCTATCTCACAATTACAAGCAGCCTTAAAACATTGCCTGTTTTGCTGTTTTCATGTTGATGCCTCTGATCCTTGTCTCAGCTGGAAAACAAACTGAAGAGGCATAGAACATTTCAGAGCACTGTAGAAGATGAAAGCTAGATTCCCTTTAAAAATAGCTCAGTCAAGGACTGGATAGACAGTTGGGTGAATAGAAGGGTAGATGGATAGCATATTTTTTTGCTTTCTTCCCATCCTTCTTTTGCTGTTATAAATATAATGGAAGATCCCAAGAAGAGAAGCATGAGATGCACAGAACTGCTCTCCCTTAAGCTCCACTAAATCAATTAACAAGCTGGGGGAAAGATGGAAATCCTTCGTCAGACTGACTGTATTGGAGGTTTGGTTGAGCCATATATCCTCAAAAAGATTATTCTGCCTGCATTTGAATTTAATGCAATAATAATTCTGAAGCATAAAAAATGCATATAAGGAGTTGAATAGAAAATTCTAATCAAGGAGGGAAAGATAGAAAAGTATGCAGAGAGCCAACATTTAATCAGTGAAGTCAAGAAAATATAATTGGTCAAATCTATATCTCTTCTGCTTGCAAATGTATAAAAAAAGATTGCTTACTCTTAGAAGACAGAAATACTAGCTACCATATGCTCTCTTTAAGGCTGACTTGTTTTAAAGTGAGTTGAACAGAGCTAGACATAAAAAAGGAAAAACCTGCTTCAATTCAGTCGTGAAATAACACAAGCAGGGGATTTCATTTATCATCTGGCTAGAAAGCCTGTTCATTCCTCACTTCCATTTACCTGCCTAAGCGTACCGACAGCTGGCTTGAAAATTTTAAGCATGTGGGCAACCTGTATGCAGGTATGGTGGAGGTCTTGAGAACCTGAGTACTTTGAAAATGAAGATACACAGGTTGGCCACTGGTTTTCAAGGCAACTGAGATCATGTGGACTGTTTTTGCCTCGGAGGATTTTTGCAAAGTTTTTTCAGATTTTGTACTTTGCAGGTCAAACAGTAGGTTACCTGGGATCAGAGCATTCTTGGAGTTTAAAATATTTATAGAATCATAGAATCATAGAATGGTTTGGTTTGGAAGGGACCTTAAGGATCATCCAGTTCCAGCCCCCCTGCCATGTGCAGGGGCCCCTTCCAAGTTGCTCAAAGGTCCATCCAGCCTGGCCTTGAGCACTGCCAGGTATGGGGGAGCCAAAAATTCTCGGGGCAACCTGCTACAGTGCCTCACTACCCTCATAGTGAAGAACTTCTTCCTGATATCTAATATAAATCTACCCTCTTTCAGTTTAAAGCCATTCCCCCTTAATCAATGAATCGATCAATGATAGGATTGATCAATGTAATTAAAAATGGAAAATTGTGGAAATCCCATTCAAATAGAAAAATGTACATAGCAATATTGACTTATATGAAAGTCTCTGAGAAAAATTCATTTTAAAACCATACATTCTGTATAGATGATTAAACAGAATGTGTCAAAGCAACTTGAACAATTTCAGGTGCACCAGAAATGAAAATATTGCATTCTGTTGCCACATGTAGGTTTTCTGGCATTTAGCAAGTTGCGAGATAATGATGTAGTCATTCTCTCAGTGGGGCACTAATCCTAGTCTTCCTGATTGCCTGCTGTCATAAAACCTATGAGAGCTTAATATCAGTGAGATGCCTCCTTTTTGCCAAAGTTAGCTATAATTGACCAATGAGTTAAAAAAATTACAGGGAATCATGACCACATACAGAATATGACTCCTTAAAACCAAATTTAAATAATCTGTTAATGCATCCCCAAATCTCTTAATATCATTTTTTTTTCCAATAGTTCTGTCTTCATCACTTGTTCAGTAATTTTTCTTCCATGAATTATTTCTAAGAGTAAATATGGCTTTATCAGTAAAGTGATTTCTTACTTCCAGTGGCAGGAAATCAAGACTGGTTTAGTTTCCCATCCTTTAAAAACAAAGTGGAAAAGAGGGGCACTCAGAAAAAAAAGTACTGTGTTAAAGTTGTACACTATTTTGACACTAGTATGTAGAAGTGACCTAATAAAACTAAGCTATTTTTCAGTGTAGTCATGAACAGACTTTTGTGGCCTAAAAATCATATAGTAGATGGAAGTAGTACCTTCAATAGCTCAATTGGATTAGTGAGAAAAAGGAAAGAGCCTTTGGGACATACAAAATTTTTTAAGAACTTTGTTTTTTTTAGAAACAGTATTTTCCAGTCATTCTAGCTAAAAGCACTACCTCTGTTTAAAAATCTTGTCCTGAAGAAAAGCCCCTAAAAATTCTTACAGATGCTATCAGAGAAATTGGCCACCACTGTGCACTGAATCACAATTAGGACAGCTTTGCAGCTGCCTCTGTAAATGTGACATCTTCAGATGCCCCAGAAAAGTTGTCCAGACATACTGAACCCATGCAAAATAATAATATCTGATGCTTTAACATCAGTTTGAAAAAATTGCCAGGAAGGCCAAGGTGAGTAATAAAACCAGTACACTATAAAGAAGCAGGAGCCAGTGTAATTGCCTAACCAGTCTCTTATATAAAGCAGACCACTGCACCTCCAATGTAGTTCCTCTGTAACAGGGACCAGTAGTAGAACTACATCAACATTTACTTCGTGTATTTCTGAATCACTCTTGCCCTTTAACCACTTCAACTATATAATACACTCCTAATCCTTTCCTCAAGCTTCACTTGGTATTTTCTTTATGCAGAGGTGAGACAAAATCATTGCTATTTCATTTAATCAAGATATCATATCATATGGGCTTCATAATTTGGTTCCATTCTGGCTCCAAAGAATTAAATCAAAGAAAATGTAAGTGAAAGATTTTTCTTTGCACACAATGGCAACCTTAATTTGGCAATTTGTTCTTTTGTTACCCTTCTTTTAAAGCACAGAACTATTTCTCCTACTACTTTGAGCTACATAAATTGCATTCATAATCTTTAGTTTCTTTCTCCCCAAGATGTTATTTAAAGTAATGCACAAGAATCTGAAATTGCAGCACTGCCTGTGATCAAGATTCAGGGAAATGTGTTTTACTTGCTCTGAATGATCTCATATTTAAATAAAGGAACACTTTAAGGAAAATGAAGCATGTAAAAATGGCATATTTCTTTGTCACTCAGTAATTTTCCACCTGCTAATGTCTTAAATAGAAAAGTTTGTACTTTAGCATAAACTTTCATATAAAACTAATCAACAAAATGAATACATTACTTGGACTGAAACAGGAGATTTAGGTGAGGTATAAAGAAGAAGTTCTTTACTGTGAGGCTGATGAGGCACTTGAATAGGCTGCCCAAGGAAGTTGTGAATGTTCCATTCCTGGAATTGTTCAAAGCCAGCTTGAATAGTGCTTTGGGCAACATGGTCTAGTGGGAGGTGTCACTGCCCATGGTAGGGGGTTGGAACTGGATGATCTTAAGATCCTTTTCAACCCAAACCATTCTATAATTCTGTCTTATAACGGCTGAAATTACCATGTCTGGGTGGTTTGTAGCTATGTTGGTACCTGCAAGAGGCAGCTCAGGTTGAGCAGGTAACTTGTGTCTGTACATGTATATACGCAGGTATAGATTATTGAGGTAGAAAGGTGAGCAGAAGATGGGGACATAACAAGACATGAGGTTTCAAGGATGAGAACTTGATATCAGTGAGAAAATCCTGCAACAAGGATGTGTTTTATTGGAATTCCCAAGATGAGATAATTTTTTTTCCAGTTGGGCTGGACTGACTCTGTGCAGAGGAATCATGCAGGTCTGAACTTTCTCCTCTATGTCATGCTGTCATATGATGCCATTATGATATGTTACTGATTGCTTGTCTGCTTTCTTTCCAATTTCCCTTTTGTTTACTTCATCTGCCCTATTTCTCAGCTTTCACAACAATTTTTTTCAGAAATTTCAGTTTCTCAATCTGTTTTTAAAGTCCACCTTCCTTCCTTCTTTTCCCACTTTTTGGTCTTATGTTCCTTATTTTTGTTTTTCTCTCGTTCTCTCTTAATACTACTCCAAATAGATCTATTTTATTCTTTCTTTTTGATTGTGACTGGAGCTGAACTTTTCACTCTCACAGCCTTTTCACTGCTTCCCACCAGTTCCTATATAATTTCCTGTCAATTTTTTCTTTCATGGTAATTTCCTTTCTCTGCCTGCTGGGCAGGCAAGAAAAGCTATTTACTTTCAGAAACAGAAAACAAGCAGCAAGTCTACTGCAAAGTCTCCGAGCTAGACAAGACAACTAATAGTTATTGCAGCCTTTTCTGCTTCAGCCAAGGCTGCAGTAAGACAGTCCCATATGGAGCCTAGGATTTAATTTGGAGCTCCTTGCATGGTGCCACCATACTGTGAGCAGTGGGAATAAACAACTTCCCCTTGGAAGAGAGGTGGTGGCTGAAGCTTTACTGAGAAATGCCGTATTTAGATGAGAAGGAAAACAGGCTTTTCTTTAAAAAACAGGCTTTTTTTTTTTTTCTTAGAAAGACAGTTTTATTGCCTGTTACAGAATATACTTGAAGGGGTAGCCAGGGATTGCTCTCTTGGCTTAATGATTTAGCAGGATTCACTGATCTTGAATGCCAGTGACAGTTATCTGGTACCTATCTTCCATCAAATTTTCCATTTTCTTTTACAAGCAAAACTAACTTCAGGGGGAGGGGTGGGTGTTTAAGCTCTGATTCTGATGTCATGTGTGTTGATAGTGTTATCCAATGGTTGCACCAGTAGCATCAATGTCTTTGCCTTCACTGAATGGGAGTGTTAGCCAGACTGCTCTTCCTTTTCAAAAGCAGGGAGCCTCTCAGTCATTGCAGAAAACTGTGGTCTTTTCCTCACATCTTTTCTGTTTCTACTCCTGCCATGTATCCCTGTACATTTCAAGCTTCATGCAACCATAAGGAAGTCTGCTTTTGGCCTCAGATCTATTTCCTGTCTTAATGTAGCCCATTTACACTTAGCCATGAAGACCATACATGATGCAGTGCTTCATGCATGCCAGAATACTCATAAGTAGGGGAAATTAGGGAAGTCAAAGGGTACAAGGAAGAGTGAGTCAGTATAGTGAAGGGTGATGGGCAGAAAGTGTTCTATTTCCATCATTTATAAATAATTCTTAGATAAAATGTTCTTGGTGGAATCATATCCCCACTGAAATCAATGAAAGTTTAGTGACTGACTTCAAAAATGTAGCATTTTACTCTTCAAATCACTCTATCTTTAGCCCCAAAATTTTAGAATTAATTCTGCATTAAGTGATATAATATTATGTATTTTTTATCTCCTTGTCTCATTCCAGAGAAAAAAAGAAGAGGGAAGAAGTCTTATACGCAGTTTATCTAAGTATATAGAGATGATGCTATTGAGACCAGGGTTAATGAGAATAGCTGTCTTGTTCTTTGTTAAGTTTCTGCTTAAAGACACTTCTATTTACTCCTTGCCATTATACACTTCCTTGTGGAATTGTAAGAAGCTATTATAGGTCTAACCTATGTAGTTTTTTTTTAAAAAAAAAAAAAAAACTAGTAATTTTGCCTTGGTTTTCCTCTCTTTAATGGAAAATAAGACATTGCTGGAGATAACAGCTTTCTGCTTCCACGTACCTGGTGGGATGTTGTGTTCCACATTATTTTTTTCAAGTTCTGCTGGACTTATTTTGAAAAGATGTAATTTCTTGGAGAAAGGCAGTTGTTTCTGTGCTCCTAGATCATGCCCATGCTTTTTGATTGCCTCATTAACTAATTGCTTCTCTTCAAAGAGAGATTCACACCTCATTCCCAGATGCAAGGGGACTGATTTGAAGAACCCATTGTGGTTTTATTGCTTGTACTGTGAATTAGCTGAACTTCCCCATCATACCCAATGACTCCAAGCTTCCTGATGCAATCAGCTTGCTGAAGGGAAAGGACATCATCCAGAGAAACCTGAACAGGCTTGAGAGCTGTGTCACTGCAAACCTCAGGAAGTTCAACAAGGCCAAGTGCACATTCCTGCACTTTGGTCAGGGCAATCCTATATACAAATACAGCCTTGGCAGAGAACTGTTTGAGAGCAATCCTAAGGGGAAGGACTTGAGGCTGCTGGTTGACGTCCCGGGAAGTGTCCAAAGTGAGGCTGGACTGGGCTTTGAGCAATCTAGATCTAGCAGAAGGTTTCCCTGCCTGTGGCAGGATGTTAGAACTGGATGACTTTTAAGGTCCCTTCGAAACAACCATAGTGTGATTCTATGTCTGCAAGTGGGATAATACATGGTGGGGGTGGAGAAGAAGAAAGGAGTTTGTCTGGACTGTGGACAAGGGTATCTGAGGTTTCTGCTCAGACATCTGGCTGCATGGGATGTATGAGATATCTAAGCATGAGACAGCAGATGCATGGGAGTTGAAAAAGCAACTTACGGCAGGGATGCAGTCTGTCTCCATCAAAGGAGTGAAAGAACTGTTAAGTGGACTGTCTCCTTTACATCAACCACAAAGCCTTGGCTTAGTACTTGGGATACTCCATTGACAGTGAAATTACATTCAGTTTTGCAAAACAGTTGGGTGATTTCTTGTCTTTTTCTTTAATTTGCTCTGTGTGCATTTATATACAGATGATCATATATATGCTCTTGCTGTCACGTTTGGCTTGCTAACACAGTAGATGTTGCTTGCCTGAGCCTCTCTCCATGTGTAATACTGATTAGTCTCAGCTCTTCAATACATTGCTAAATCTCTGTGGCAACTGACCATGTTAATTTTCCTGAGACAAAGTAAGGTCTGTAAGAATGAGCTTGAAACTTTCAGAAATTGTTTATCATTATTTAAAGCAAGTATGACATATATAGCTTGTTGGTACTAATACTTTCATGTCTATGTGCTTATAGTTGGCTCTGTAAATATAAGTATTCTTGGTGGGATGTGCCCTTAAAGCCTATAGCACTCTTAGTAAAGTAACAGGGCTATCTTCATATGAGGATCTGCTATATATGCATTTTTTTTTGAAGGGCAGGAATTTATGCCTCTGTGTTTATAAAATGAGTCAAATTCTGGGAAGAAAATTTTCCTGTTGATTTCAGCTAGTCATGCAACTAATTGTTATGCACATTTTATTACCATTGCAGCTGTTGTGGTCAGAAGGATGTTACTGGTGCAATATTTGAAAACACAGGGTTTACATAACTTCATCACTTAGCAGAGTTATTGCAACAGATAATTAAGTTGTCAGGCAGTGTAATTTCTATTTAATTTTTATCTTTCTGTCATGTTTTTCCCCTTAAATTACAAGGGGAAAAATAAATAACAAAAAAAAAATTGCCTGAAGAAGACAATCTCACCTCAGAAATATAAATCAGACTGGTGTTTCAATCACTTCACTGCAAACAGACCATAACGTAATGAAAAGATTAAAACATCAGGCAGAAAACCACAGAAAAGCCCAGTATGAGCTAAAGAACTCTGTGAAGAAAGCAGAATGTGTTTTTTTCAATGCCCATCGTATTCTGTATATTTGCTGACCATTATTTTCAATATGTTACCTTCCCATTTAGGAGATTGTCAACTTCAACTGTCGGAAGCTGGTTGCTACAATGCCTCTTTTTGCTAATGCAGACCCAAATTTTGTGACTGCCATGCTAAGCAAACTGAGATTTGAGGTGTTCCAACCTGGAGATTATATTATCCGAGAAGGGGCTGTGGGTAAAAAGATGTATTTCATTCAACACGGTGTTGCTGGTGTCATCACCAAATCCAACAAGGAGCTGAAGCTGACAGATGGCTCTTACTTTGGAGGTGAGTAGGAAAAAATGAATGATAACATGGGAGTGACTGCACTGAAATAAAATGTGTTGAGATACTAGATGCATAGAGACGTCAGTGTAAGTCTACTGACTGTCTTTTGCCTAAACAATTCCAATTGCAGCAAAGAGTGTGCAAAATATTTCCAAGTAAGATGTTCAGTCTGCTTACTATTGTGAGGCTGGCTGTTAAAGATGAAGAATGACCTTCCTGAATTTTGAATTAACTTTGAATTAAAGCTCTGTTCATAAATATACAGTAGCATATATAAACATATGATAATTTGCATAATACTTTTATAACTATTTCAAGATAAACAGGATTCATCTGCTTTGAAAAGGGAATACAATTTTTGACTCATAAAGTACTTCTAAAAGGTAAAAGTCACTGTAAGATTGCAAAAATAGGCAGTGGATTAAAGACCATTATTTATGTCAGATATTTTGGTATTCATGAATGTTTCAAGCTGTTACTAGTGCTTTTTCACTGAATTTTAGCATACAGCAATGTTCATACTTCCAGTATACTATGAGAAACTGGACTACCTATCTGACTAGACAGCTCTCTAACAGATGTATGTTAACGAAAACCAGACATGAATTTTAATCCAAATTAAATTTGTCTGTTAAAACTAATGAAAATTAGGGTTTTGTGTAGATTATGGCATCTGCATATTTCTATTCTTATGAAAGCAGTCTCGGTTTTTACATAAAATAGTTGAAAGGTGAGAAAATGTTGTTCCTTGTGACTGTAAATAGTCTTTGTGTGATAGAAGAGGTGTCTGCCTCCGTGAGCAGCAACAGGGATGGTTTCCAGAAGCCGGTTGAACATTTGTGTGTACTTCTGCTGCCCATGACAGTTGCAGCTAGTTAGTCATTGTATTAATTTTCTGTTGTATCCCAGGAATCATCCCAGAACTGCATGGAAAACCCTTCAGAAAATGATCAATTGAAAACCTAGTCAGTGGCATTTAGCTGGTATACAGAATTGGGAAACTTACAAAAATGGATTGGGGTCACATTTTGCGGTAGGCGTGGACCCTCCAGTGGTGGGAGAATGATGACAATCAATATGATCATGCATCAAGCTCGTTTATTGCATCTGAGGGCTTCACATATATATCCTTCGGGTTAATTATGCACACTAGTCAAGATATGATTGGTCACATTCAAACGATTACCAACATACAATTGGCTAACATAATGTTACGTTTGCCAAACCCCTCTCTCTTGCGGTTTGCACCTCTGCTTTTTGCTTCCTAATAGGGGTTCTTTGGTACTTTCTCCACTGCTCAAGGTCGAGCCGCCCTTGTCAGTGATGGGCTCCTCGCGGTCACGTCTCCGTGGTCTCCAGCCGTTGCCACTGTCCATGGCCCTGCTCAAACATTCATTCCCCAACAGTATTTGAATTGGGCTGTAGAGTTACTTAACTAATCCCATTTTAGAATAATACGCTAAAGCAACCCCTCCTGATCTGGCCAGCAGGCCTTGTCATTCTGCAGTAGCCTCTGCAAGGTGATTTGTACCAGTACTTGCAGAAGCACTACTGTAAAGAAGTCTTGTGCTTATCCCACGGGCTTAAATTGTAGATGCTGAAGACAGGAGATTAAGGAGAAAGAAAAGATAAAGTGCTGAGGGTGAAGAAACAGAGCAACCTTGGTCTTGGTCTTGTCTATGCTTAGCAGTGCCCCAGTTTATGAAAATGATTTTACAAGAGCCTGCAAGCTGAATCTGACCATAATACTCCTCTGAACCAGCATAGGATCAGAGGAGATTGCACATGAAAGTATTTTACATAACTGTCAGCCTGTTGTTGCAGTGCAAATGACTACTTAGCTCATCCTGCTCATCCGCTACCCTTCTTAGCAGGAATGCACACAAAAAATAAGCTATTTGTAACACCCAGACACCACAGGAACTTATTACACTGCATACCAAAGCAGTTTTTTCATCCAGACTGCAGCTGGGATGAAACATGGGGTGCAAAAATGGGGTCAGATGCATCCAAAGCATGACAGCTGCTGGAGTAAATGAGAGATAATAGCTGCTGCTGGATGTAGCCTGGAGAGATGAGGTAGGGTGAGGTAAAGAAGCGGAAGTGTACAGTGAGAGAGAATCTGAGAAAGTAAGTGCCCTAAGATGGAAGTGGTGTGATTCAAACATGTTTTAACAAAATATTATATAGCATTGTGTATTCCCAGAAGGGAATTCAGAATTCAGACCCAGGAGAAAAAAAAAGCTGTTTGACTGAAGCTGCAAAGAAAGGAAACTAGGTGCACATCAGATAACTGTGAATTGAAAATGCTTGGTTTGTCAAAGCATAGAAAAAGATTTCTAATATTCTCATCTCTCTAGAGAAAACAATCCTCTCCTGAAATATGTATCAGAGTCTGAGTAAAGCTTCCTGACACAAGAAATTTTGTACAGTGATAAAATAAGCTGCAAGAGTAAGTCGGTGTTCAGATCCTAAATTTGAATAAATATACCCCTGTTTTGCCTAATGGAGACATACGGCATCTGAGGCTGATGTACCAATTAAGAAGATGCTACTTCTAATTTCAACTGTATAGCTCCCAGGTCTGACATGATAATCAATATCAACACTTATGCCCTTACAAGCGGACACAACTTGAAGGAATGTGCCATACCTAAACAGACAGGAAGTTTCTGGTCCCAGCTCAGAGAAGCTAACTGTTGGATGTCAGGTATGTCCCAGAGCTGAGTTTCCCTGAGCTCTGGCTGTGGAGAGGTTTAGGAGGCAGGCTTGCCTCCAGAGCTCATGGGGGGTTTCACCAACATCCAGCCTTGGATGTGGAAGACATTGGTAGATTTAGAATATGCAATATGTTTGGGTAATGTCAACATTGTATTAATAGAAAACTTGTGATACCAAGAAGTTGTTGGAGAATTGGCGATTAGTGTGAAAGCTAAGATGTAAGAGAAACAAATCAGTGTCATAAGTATTTGGAAGAGGCTTGAATAGACACTTGGGAAAATGAGAGCCTGGAAAACCAAAAATTGCAGTAATAAAGGAAGTATCTGGAGAATGGAAGACTGAGATATCTTCGAACATTTAAATTCTTTTTCCTGATCTTTGTTCTTAGTTAGAAAACAGGCTTCCCTGTTGATCTGGGTGTTGTAAATCTCACATCAGGCTAAATAAGCCTTACAATTGCCTGGGAATTCTTCTCAAAAAGAATGTGCCTGGATAACAATCAGTGGAATGGGTTAATCAGACTACATCTCTGCTTTACATTTTCTGTTGATTTTTTGAGGGAGGTACAGAGTAGTGAGTCTAAGGAGCCATCTGTAGACGTGGGCTTAATTACTGTCTGCTTCTTTCCTTGTATGTGCTCACTGGTTCCACTTTTCTGAAGGGAAGATAGGAGGAAAGAGTAAGAGCAGGACAGTAGCCACAGAGATCTTGTGGATTGTTCATTGGTATTCCTATGGAAAGCGTCCCTTAACCTTCACGTGTATTCATAAATCTAATCTTTTTGAACTTTGTGTGCAGCAGCATTACTTAGCCCTGCAGCATGTAGGATGCTTATTTTCATCCTATGCATTTTTTTCAGAGTACTGATTGAAGAATTTTATCATCCTATATATCAACTCCAACTGCTAGTAGGAATTTGAAAGTAATTTCTGGTGCTGTGCTTTTCACTAGGCTGTGTGCCCTTTACTCTCTCCCCCATTTCCTCTTTGACGGAACAAACAAAATGTTTAAGGAGCACGTGAGTACTACTGACCAGTCTATGCTCTCTCAGATCTGCAGTCAGCATACCAAAAAACAGTATCTGCAACTATAGGATGCTAAATATGTTCAGACAGAATTGTGATACGAGATTGACTGTGTTCTTTCAAAACTTTCAGTAATGACCACAGGGGAAATGTTTTGCAGAGACTGCCATAAATTATGTCTTGAACAGACATGGATCAGTGGAAGGAATGTTTCAGAAAGATTCAGGACAATCCATTTTCTTTGCCTTTTATTGGTATTTAAGGAAAACAGTAACTTTTTATTGCTGTACCTTAGAATTCCTGTCTTCACCTAGTGTGCTTGCCTGAGATTTTATAAAAAGGTTAGGAATTAGGCCATGAAGAATATATGAAGCCAATTTTCACTATATTGCACAGCTATATAGTCATTTCTGCATAAGTTAAATTATGTAAACCACAGCAGTGAAGAAATCCAGGATTTTAATACTCTATAGATGCTTTAATTGGATTCTCCAGGACTGCCTCCTGTTATTTTTTGAGGAAATACAGTAATACTCTTTTTTCATAAATTTCTATGGATTTTTTTAAATGTCTTTCTTCACTTTTTCCCCTTTGCTTTATAAAATGTCTCCCTATTCCTTGGGAGTGAGATTGCTGCTACTTACAGCAAACCAGTAAATGCATCTTTACACTCTCCCAGTGAGACCAATATTTTTTGTATGAGAGAAAACAAGGTTGCCCTCAATGGAAATTATGACCTTCTCCTAGCTGCTTCTGTAGGGAGAGTAAAATGTGAATGAAGGTCAGGAGAAAGTGAATGATCAGGATCAGGGCTTTGTTAACATGTAACACACAACAATAGTGAGTGAGGTGGAAGCGAACAGAGAGAGGAGCGTGTGGGTGAAAGTCAGGTTGTGGGTGGTGCAGAGAAATATGAGGCAGAGGAACTGTTGAGTGCAGGGATGTGGACATGAGATCGATGGGAAAGAGAAGAAAATCTAAGGGCCTAGAGCATGTCTAAACCTTCAGAAGCTGGAAAGGAGTGGGAAGGTGCTTACACCTGTCACTTCTGAAGAGCAATCAGGAAAACCTGACTGCACATGTGTTTGCTGCTAAGCTAACGCACTTGAGATGAACATACTTGAATTTCAGCCTTTCTGGGATTCAGAATAAGAATCAGGAAGCAGGTGAAAATGTAAAGAATTGTATTTTGAAGATGTTGTGATGGCTAAATCAATTAAATTTTTGTCATCTTGTTCATGGTTTTGAGGATCTGCAATTTACAGCAGTGGAAAGGTAGTCTTGGTTAAGTACCAGGTGATTGTATTAGAAATTCCTCCACAGCTTCTTGTTATAGGAGGAATTACTGAGCAGATTGCGTATTAGTTCTTCACTAGACACATGAAAGCGGCAAAATGCAAAGATTTTTAACTCTTCTACAGATGAAGCACAAGAATGATCCTTTTGCTTATAAAGTATGAGGCTTTACAGAGCATAAATAATAATGTATCTAATGAACCTTAACACTAATCTAATTTACATTATACCAATGTATATTGGTAAAACTGGTGAAATACCACTGCTATTAGGCAATTCTGATTTTTGCTGCAGCAAATGGTACCAGAATCACTCCATATTAATATTAAGGATGTTAGTGATTAAAAATGTCTTATGATTAATTGCAACAAACATCCAGGAGTGTAATAAACCAAAGATCTGTTTCTGCAATTTTTCCTTCCCGTATGGAAAGCCCTTTTGCTCCCTGTCACCTTGTGACCCTCCACTCTGTGCATACCTCTAACCGCAGCCCCAGTCTGCTCGTGTTTGCACATACTCCACCACAAACTTCATACTCCTGCTCCTGCTTGGGAGCAAAGGAGAAGAGCAATTTTTTTGCCATTTTATAACTTCCCTGAGAATGCTACCACCACAAACATTAGTTAAAGTTGTCCCAGAGCTGCTGCAGAGCATGCTGATGGGCAGGAGTGGTTTTGTGATGCCCTGTTCCCCTCCAGCTGCCAGCCATGTGGAGTGAGATGAAATACTCTTGTGCATACGGTCTTGATCCAGCTAGGCATGTGCAGAACTTCCTGTGTGCTTTACTGCTGTGTCAGAGTGAGACTGACATGCCTACAGAGAGAAAAGGGAAATACAGAACTACCCAAATTGTAAGGCTCAGTGCAACTTACTGAAAGGACAATCTCTGGGAACACATTCAGGACTCTGCTGTTCTTTATCAGCTTGCTTTCTGGTGGACAGAGAACTGATTGTTCACGGTGGTCTCATTCTGCTCTTGCTGTAGTCACTGGCAAAATTCCTCTCAACCTCAAAGGACACAAGATAAGACTTGTCTCCCTGCTATCTTTTCCTTTCTCCATCTGTTTTCCCACCTGTGTTTCCACAAGCTTTCCTTCATTCAGCAGCCTAGGTGTATATTCCAGGAAATTTAACCCCTTGTTTTCGGTTTTAAATGATTCTGTGTGAGAGTTGAAGGAATGCTGGTATTACCAGGAAAATCCAAACTGAGTGAGTAGGAAGTGTATTGGGTTTGAGGGCCCTGTGGAGGTTTCATTTTATTTGCAGTGGGAGGGAGCTTCCTAGTTCTGGTAGGTAAGTGTTCAGTAGTGGTAACCAGTCTGTGGTGTGTCCACTGTAGCTTCTCCTCCCCACTGATTTTTCTGCTTTTTTCCGTCCTTGAGAAACACAGTGGCATTGTGCCACTTGAAGTCATTCGATAAACCAATTTGTAGACTGACTAAAACTAATATTGCTTTGGGTCTTTTTTGTTTTTTTTTTTCCTATGACCTTTCAGGAATGTTGAACATGAAACAGTGCATGTGATTTTTTTTAAACTCTTTTTGTGATAATATGGATGAGAGCTGCTGTATGTGGATATGAAAACATGATCGTCTACCTCATACATTGCAATAAGAGACAAAAACATGCTACGTTTTACTTAATCAAAGGTAGATATCACTAACTGTGCTGCATATCATCATTCCTCTAGAAAATTTATATGTAAATCAGATTCTCATCCCCATCTTCCCTGAATACGTCCCAGAGAAATATTGTGGCATCTTTTCTTTTTTGGTTTATTTTTTATAACAAGTAGTTCATGGAATACTTTAAATTTTTAAATGTTTCATTTCATTTAAATTATTTAATGCTGTTTTAGCACTTATCCATCCACACTTGAAATTCTAATAAATTGTGTTTTGCATTTCCTTCAGCTTGTAGAAAACCAATTAGATAGAACTTTTTTGACCTACCTATTATTTATGGAGCTGTTCTCCCTTTCAGTACAGTAACTGTCAGTATATTTTAGACCAGTGCAGTGGAAAATAATACCATGGGAAATGTTGAGTCACTTTAGATTATATTTTGCCACTTATTTTTTTCTGGGTACACTTAAAGTACCTCCGTTTGATAGGCGACTTCTAAATATTTTCAATATAATGCTGATTATAGCACAAGAAAATAATGCTAAAAGGCCTGACTGCGCACTGCCTTGCACCTTGATAATATGATACTGTATACTGGTTTACATTTTGCAAAAATACTTCGTATGGCTACTCCTCGTTCAATGTAAGGGTGAATAAAGTCTCTCAGTATTTATACTACAATCCAAATAATTAATTATAGGTAGGCTCCCTGAGGTGTGATTATTCACATCCTTAATGGCAAGTACACAATTAAATGCTTTAATGGAGCAGGATCTCCAGATCTCCATACCTGCTCTTTCATAGGATACTCTTCAGATGAACAATGTAGAGCATTTTTCTAAAATTAGTGTCTGCAAGAGGTCCTAAAAATGAAATGGGTTTTTTTTGGCGTAAACTAGTCTGCCATTTTGAGGATAAATTTCCTTATGATATGACATGGATTCTTGTTCTGCATTGTGCTGTCATTTTGACAAAATACTTTACATAGAAAATTCTATGCAGTCAGAAGATCTTCTTGCTATTCAGACATAAAACTTTTTTAATCTAAGAGATTTTTTAAGAAGATAGAATAAAAAGAATTTATTTTTAATGCTAAAATGTAGAAAATGTGTTTGGGTTTAGGGGTTTTATTAATTAGCAAATACAAATATAAATTTAACTATTAGAAAAATAATACTAGTTTGTGCTATCTAAATAACATAGTCTTAAAACCAAATTATAATACTACTTTTGCAAATTCATGAAGAATATAAATTTTTAATTTACACTTGATGCATAAAAGAACTAGACACAAGCAAAATATACCACTGACATGGACTGCATATCTGAGGTGGCCAACACAGATAAACCAGAAGATGATTTGCAAGTACCTTCAATTTTACACAATAGAATTTAAACTAAATATTTGAGTTTAGCTTAAATATTTAATCTAAATATTTAATTCAGAACTGTCAGTCTCTGATCATTTGTTTAATAATTTAATGGAAAAAAAAATGAGGTGCAATATTTTTACGGTCCACTTAAATTCAAGTTGAATAGTTTAATTTGTAACTGTTATTGTTTGCCAAACTCAAGATGACAAGAGCATAACACTGAATGCATAAGCAACCAGGTGGCTTTTTTTCAGTAGGTAATAGGCATCCTTCTGAACAAAGGTTGACATAAATTTATTATATAAAGTCACTTTTGGCCTTTGACCCAATCAGTGTGAAAGCTAAACCGCTACTTAGGCACCTTATCTTAGAATGTAAGCTTAAATCAGCAAGCATGTTATCACACTGTTTTCTGCAGGGCTGCTAGCAAGTAGCATATTAAGCCATCTTCAAGGAAATGGGCTGATATGAACAAGAGTTGTTTCAAGAAACAGGTTTCTCCGAAGCAGGTGCCATAAAAGACAACTTTTGGGCAAAGTAAAGAAAGGAGTGCACTTTCAGTTCAAGCTTGTTGAAAAACCCTAAGTACATATGAACATTTTCTAAAATAAGTATTCCTCTATACATCCTCTGAAAGTCTGGGTCAATTAAAGTTAGACAGTTCTTTCCAGAAGAATAATTTTTACCCCAGGAAGTTTGTGCTATGTCCAGTGAAATAAATGGAACTCTGCCAAATAAAAATACTGTTAGGGACAAAAGAAAAAAAAGAAAAAAAACCATCTCTAATTAGGCCACTTACTATACCTAACATTTGACATATATATAAAATGATTAAGCAAGTATATATTGCTTCATATATAAGCAAATGAAGGCTGGGAAGGGAGACCTTTAGAGAATAATGGAAACAGAGTTTAAGAACCAATCGTCTTTCAACTGCATTTTAGATCAGCAAAATGGCTATAAAATGAATATCACGGATGCCTGCCTCCATCTGCTCCTAACTCACCTGTTTTGAGGCTTCCTTATGTCTCAGAATGGTTTTGGAGATTAACCTTCCTATTCCAAATGTGTGGATTATGTCCCAAGAATAACAGTTTTGGGACTAGTAAAGGGGCTGATAAAATATTGTATGCAGTGCTGATATTCCTTAAAATCTACTTCTTTTTCCTACTATTTCCTGCCTCAAAAAGTCTAAGCCCTCTATTTTTGTTGTTGGCTATTATACTGTACCAAGATGTCATCCTCAAACATAGAAGCAATATTCTTTTAGACCCCATTGCATTCTCTTCCTCCCTTCAGATATATGACATTTTATATATGTGATGCCTCCATGATGGAGAAGTATTCTCAGCTCGTAAGAGTGCTAGCAAGCTGGGACAGGTATTTGAAAACAAGAATCGTGTTCCTAAATTCCATTGAGAGGACATTTCCACAAGTCAGTAAGCATGTGTCTCTAGCTTATTGAATGAAATAAATTTTTGCATTTTTAATTGCTATATTAATAGAAGTCTAATTCACATCTTTCTACTCTTTTTCTGTTTAAAAAATTGACAATTTCAACCCTGGTGGTTATGTCACATTTTCATATTTCTTTTATTTGTTAAGTAAAGTAAAATTAATTAAATAACATCCTGAGAGCTTATGTGTCTGGGTCTTCAGAACCAAAATACTCAAATTACTATGAGCAGACAATAAAAATGTGAAATAAACTGTTGGGGGTTAGTTTGTTTGGGTTTGTTTTTTTTTTTTTTTCTGGTAGGATCACTACATAAGGACATCGGCTGTTACAAGTAGAGAAATTTAAACTAAGTTTAGGTAAATACTTCAAAAAAAGTGGCAGGAGACTGAAACTGAGGTATTAAGGGAGTTGGTTTGGACCTTTCATTGTAATAGGCCATTTTCAGTTCCTTTTCAAAGCAGTAACTACACAGCATTGTGTGCAGGCCTCCTTCATGAACTCTCTGTCCAGTGGATCAACACATATATATGAAAACAACTTTACCAGCAATTGTTTGTGGCATTTTTTAAAAACTGAGGCCATGCAGGAAGTATCTGCTATTGCTCACTCTGACAAACTCTTTTCTCCAATTCCATATTTAGTGTAAATAAGGTGAGAAAGTTTATAAGCCATGTGTAGCTTTCTTCTGAACAGTCCAGATTACAGACCTGTTAAAAGGCAATAATTGTCTCTGTTTTCCTTCCTCATTCAGTTCTTTCTTTTGCTGCAGGAATGCTTCTGTTGAACAGTGACTGTATTTTAAGGTTCCTTAAATATAGAACTGCTGAACTCAAACATAAATGTCACCTGAACCTTTTCATTTCCATCCAGTCCATAGATATGGATTTGGGGGATATCACTTCCTTCCCGCCTCCCTCCCCTCACCTACCCGCACTCATGCCTAGTGTAAATGTAAATTCTGGTTACTGGTTTGCAAAACAACTACAGAATGAAGTCTGCATAGATATTTGGTGTAGCTTTTTTTTTTTTTTTTAGAAAGTAGATTACTGATACATTTAATTGGTGTTAGCTACTTTCTGACTAATCATAAGACCTGGTGCTAGTCATTTTAGTTTCTATAGCAAAAAGCAGTATATCCCTGGGTTCCCTATTTTGTGCACTAGCAATAACATATTGAAAAATAAAAAGAATACAGTTTAAAAAAATAGAAAAAAAAGATGCTTTTGATGCTTTCCAGAGTTTAATGAAGAAAAAGGAGGCAGAAATGCAAAGTATGTGTTAAAGCAATAGCATTATTATCATATGAAACAGCTTCTCCTTGTTTTCTCTATGAGAGAGTCAACATGAAGTGGGAAGTTGATCCATTTCCAAAAGAATGGGGTGTACAGGAGCTTGCTAATTTTTTTAATTTCTTAAAGTTTATGTAGTCCTTTCCTGCAAACCTGCTCTAAAGCTGAGAGCAGAATGCCCCTAGCCGAAGGTCTCTTCCTGTGACTGGCACACCAAGAAAGTGACCATTAGCTTGTTCCTGTGCGGTGGACAACTTCAGCAGCATAAAGGAAGTCAAAAACTATTTATCTTAGCACTATGCAAAGACTTGCTGTTATGAAGAATTATGTTAGAAAAGAAGAATAACCTAAACCTGGTAGTTCTGAGAAACTTGCTCTGAAGACTTAGAAGATGAGGAGATGGAAAGATGTTTTTGTACATCTAAGTCTCGTCTATAACTGTTTAGGAACTCATTATTCTCTATAAAGTAAACACTGTTCTAATCCACTGTCCTGTTCTCATAAAGCATTCCCAAATATGTTAGACCAGCTGATCCAAGCCTTTGAATTGCTTTGATTTTCCATCTTCTGCTGCTGAAAGTAACCAAATGGTCTGAATAGCTCCTTGGCCATTTGCACAGTGATGTATATGCCTGCTACAAGATGAAACAAGGTTCCTGCTGAGAAACTAAGGCAATAGTCAGCTGTCCTCAGCTGGGAGGACTCTTCATTAGATCCTATGATGTTAAATCTGACAGATGATGGGAAACCTCATGGAGCATTGGAAGGGGACAGAGCACTTAATAAACTGCTGTTTATTTTCACTTGATTTTAGTATGCAGAGCACTGGTTAGAATACTCTTTTAATGTGTTTATTCATTACTACAAAAAATTAATTCCTGCACCTAGTAAAGTGAACTTTTGCTTTCACTCTGATCCTCATGTCATAGAATCATAGAATCATAAAACAGGGTTGCAAACAAAGCTGTGCGAATGATAATAATTCACTCTATTGATTTTTTACATGCTACTATATACTACCCTAAGCTAAGAAATATGTCATGGAGACAGGACTGGTTTGGTGTCCTTTAATGAATCAGCTAACTACTGATCTCATAACTGTATCTTTTACCAAAACAGTTTGTCCGTTGGTGGACATTTTGTCTGCAAGGAAACTTTTATTGATGTTTGAGTTTTGAAGTTTTTTAGTGTATAGTCAAATGTTCACGTGACATAGGAAGTTGAGTAAGTTTGTCTGGAGTGTAATTTATATCGAAAATGAACTGATGGTTAATGGACAGCAGTACTGTCAGATAAACAATACTTCTTCCCAGAGTGAAAAAAAAAAGAGGTTTTCCTAGGTCTGTATAAAGTGGGAGCAGGAAATTATTGCTAGAGCAGTGTCACGGTTTAAGCCC
>JAOEHY010005230.1:0-14878 GCA_025447955.1 Psilopsiagon aurifrons
CTCCAGGAGCAGAGGGAAGAAAAAGGGAGAAGTGAGTGAACAAACTGCGTGGCTGATTTATGGCTTAAACCACGACATAGGACTAGGAACTAAAGATAAATTAGTACAGCTATAAATCTGACACTAAGATAAATATTCTAACTGTGTTCACAGTAATTAACTCACCTAAACAGTTCCACAATCATTACCAAGCTAAAGCGGAAATGGGAAAGTTTACAGTATTCCCGCAGATTTATATGCCAATTAAGAGTGACCCTCCTCTAGATTTCACTAGAAAAGCCTCTGGTTCAGAAAAGCTCACACATGCAAGTAAGAATTTCCCTGAGGAAAGGGGATGCAAGGGACTTACATCACTTCTATTAAACATGTCTCCTGCTCCCCTGAGAATTTTGTACTCTGAACACAAGCTTAGAGTCCTGTCAGCTCTTCAGCCCTTGTGTGGTGCCCTCACATTTGCAAGAAGCAGAACAAACACTGGCACTTCCCCATGGGGAAAATGCCGCTTTGTACCTTGCATGACCCAGATGTTCCAATACCAGAGATGCACTTCCTATCTTGTGATCTAGCATTAGAGTCAGGTCTTATCGTCCCTCCTTCCACCTGAAGCCATCTTTTCCCTTCCATGTGCAGTTGACAACAGATGCGTAAGAAGCTTCACCAACTAACAGTCAACTCCAAATTTCTGATTAATATGCACAAATATGTGCAGATGTTCGCACAGTTAAGTATCTCCCTGCTGTCTATGCCATTTTCCCCCTCATTACCTTTCCACAGAGATTCATTTTCTAATATTAGAGCCTTCTCTGCCACTGTCGAAGCAGTCTCCCTTTATCTCCAATTTCACAACTTCCTCTTCTCCTTTCAAAACTTTGTCAAAAGAACATCTTTTTTCTCTTTTTGTTGCATACATCTATGCCTGCTCCATCCTCTTTCCTTAGTGTCTTCCTGCATAATTGCTTTTTCAGCTTTGTAATGTATTTTTCAATACAGACAGAAAAAAAATTGCTACCTGAAATGGAATAGCATTGTATCACAGCCCACACTTTTGTCCCAGTAATATGCACAATTTGTACTAACTCAAGCTGTGTGTGTATGCAGGTAAAGTAAATTCTGAATTATTCAACACTTAAAAACACTGAAAAATCATTTACTTGTTACAAGCAATAGGATTTATGTTTTATGTCTCCCAATGAATAGCTAATGTGTCCACACACAGCTGATTTATCCATATTGAAAGTATAAGTCTAGTTTGCTCTGTACAATACAGCCCTTTTGTATCAAGATTATTTAAATACTAATGGGGTTGGAAAATTGGTTTTAAATAGCTAATCTGTCTTGTCTTCAACTCCAGCTGCAGAATTTACTAGCATCATAAACATAGGCTGAGAGAAAATGTAAGATTTTTTCTGATTCTCCTCGCGATCTGTCCTACGAGGCAATCATTAACGGTGAAGTTGATGTGAGCTGTATGCATGCCATGAGAGGAGGATAATAAGCCCTGTAATCCCTATAAAGAGAAAGGAATTTTTACTAGTGATATGTCATATATACTGGTGGGAAAACATTTGTCTTATTGACAGCTCCCAAAAGAATTTATGTACCCAGGTTTCAGATACACTGAAGGACACATATGCCATAAGGGTGGACAAAACTTACACCCAGATGTTTGGAAACAGCTTTTCAGGAGCACCACTTGCAATATGGAGCATCAAAAATTGCAAAGACATGATTAGGAA
Organism: Psilopsiagon aurifrons; assembly: GCA_025447955.1. Taxonomy (NCBI): domain Eukaryota; kingdom Metazoa; phylum Chordata; class Aves; order Psittaciformes; family Psittacidae; genus Psilopsiagon; species Psilopsiagon aurifrons. Next base: position 1,737 of record JAOEHY010005230.1, read on the forward strand.
AAATTTTATTCAGGCAGATTTACTCAGGGATTATGAAAGGGGCTCCTGCCTTCCTGCTGTCTCCACCATCATGTGACTAATGGCCCCTAACATGCAGCAGGGAAAGGCTGTGCCAGTACATCCTCCTCCAAGAGACTACTGTAGTATAGCCAGCTGGGAATAGGCCATAACTTTGTCTCTGGATCGTGCTGATGGGCTGGGAGAAATTGCAGTTCAAATTGATTTAGGTTGAGTAGAGATTAAATATTTCTGCCAGTTTTAGTTTAAAAGACATAGTAAAGAGCAAATTTCAAAGCCCTGTTTTCCTTGGCTGGAAAGCAAACATATGAAAACAAAGCGAAACCTCAAATTTCTATGTGAAATTAAACACTTGCCTTGAAACACAGGTACTTCTTACACTCTTCAGCAATTCAGTATATTGCTATTCTGTCAAATGGTTCTCCACATAGTTACACTACCTTTGGAAAACAAATTCACCAGACTTTTTAGATCCTTTATACTGCTACATAATCTTCTCTTTCAACAGCTGCAAATGAGTTATATTTTCATCAATAAGCTATTAGTGTGAGACATTCAGTAACATCCATACAGCAAAGCACAAACTTCCAGATAGTTTTACTAAAATAGAAGCTGCATCAGTGAAATTGACAGATCCATTGCATATCAGTATTTTTTATTGATACAGCAGACATCATCTAAATGATCCCCAGGCAATAATGATTCAGATTTCACAGCTCTGTCTGAGCTGTGAATCAGTTTTGACCACTTCTTAAGTTAGGAACAGCACAGCTTTCTGAAACAAAGCCCAACAATAAATAGGTAAGCTTCCAGCCCTTTTAGCTATGCACAAAAAAATTAAAAAGGAAATCTTGAAAAGCTCAAAGTCCTGCAGGACATAATACTAAAATCCTGTCCTAAGGACAGAGAGAAAAATCTTCAAAGTTAAAGTCAGGGGAAGGGATGTGTCTCCCAACTGATCATCTGAGATTTCTGAAATGGTGCGTTTTCCAAAATAGCCTAGATTTTAACCCTTCCACTTCCTGTGGAAGAGAGGTAAACTGTTAACTTGCCACCTTGCACTGACGTAAGAGACTCCTACCTTAAAACCTGCTTTAACAGATGCTCCTGCCCACCCCCGAAAAAGAAAGTGAGAATGCGCTATTTTGGCTAGAGTATAGTTCATTTTCTTCATAGCAGCTAATATACGCTATGTTTTGGACTTGCGCTGGAAACAGTGGTAATAATTTAGGGATGTTTTTGTTACTGCTGAGCAGTGCTTTCACAGAAGTCTTTTTCTGCCTCTTACACCACCCTGCCAGCAGTAGACTGGGGGTGCACAAGAAGGGGAGGGGACACAGCTGGGACAGCTGACCCAAACTCACCCAAGGGGTATTCCAACCATATGACATCATGCTCAGCATATAAGGCTGGGAGAAAGTTGGCCGTTAGGCTTCTGCCTGGGGACTGATTGGGCATTGGCTGGTTGGCAGTGAGCAATTGCTTTTATTTGCATCATTTGTCTGTCTTGTTTTTTATTTTTTTCTTTGTTATGTACCTTTTCATTACAATTTACTATTGTTATTATTTTATTTCAATTATTAAACTGTTATTAATCTATGAGTCTTCTCACTTTCACCCTTCCAATTCTCTTGCCCCCATCCTGCTGGTAGGACGAGAGAGCATGTGGCTGTGTATGGTGCTTAGTTCCCAGCTGGGGTTAAACAACCACAGTAGAAGTGTGAGTCTCGCCTTGCTCCAGCGCAGTCTGTATCAATCCATGGCAAATGGCAGGACTGTGTTTCCACTTACGGGACAGTCAGTTTCAGGCATACTGGATACTCCTCCATGTGAGAACAAACTGTGGCCCGCACTCTGCTGTCAGAGAGATCATGAAAAACACACTGACGACATCAACAGTTGCATACCATTTGTCAGCCTCTGACTCCAACTCATTTTGGACTTCTAGCACGTCTGTTGCAACTGCACTCAGCAGCGGTGCAACTTCACTCAGGCCTTAGTAATCCACTGTTAGCCTCCGCTCTCTACTACACTTTTTTGCACTGGCCTTATGCAGCTACTAAAAGGTAAAATGAGCCTTACTGATCACTCTTTGACTCTCCAGTCACAGGATCAACATAGGGATGGGAACCATGGATTCTCAATTGGCATGATACTGTCACAGGTGCACTGTCATGGTAGCAACTGGCACCTCCTGTTCTTTAACCCACAGCAATCCCACCACAGAAGGCTCCTCTGAGAGAACAGGCAAGCTATACAGCTGTTTAATCTTCTCCATACCCAAGGCAACTATGCTAAAAGCCCACCAGTGGCCTTTTGGATCTTAGAAGTACCCTCTCCAGAGGCAGCCTATGCCAAGGGTGCATGAAACCTTCAGACCAGTCACAATAGAAGGTTTTTGCCATTCATTCCCAGTTAGGCACACCTCAGCCTCCCGCAGAGACAGTTCTTGGGATCCTCCTCTCAATCCAGAAATGCAGATGGGGTCTGTCCCTTCATAATCAGATGGTATTAGAGTACAACGTACATCAGCATCCAGTAGAGCTTTGTACTCCTGTGGGGCTGATGTGGAAGTCCATCAAATCCATGTAGCCCAGTAAACCTCACTGTCCTTTTCCTCTGCCTGCCAAAGGCAAGGCCCCTTTATTCCTGGTTGTAATCTTCATTACTTGTTTTTATAACTGCAAACAGAAGCCACTTTAACAGGGTCAAAAGTATGATCAGCCTTTCTACTGTGCCCAACAGACACTGGAGCAGTAATTTCCCTGGAGGGATGCTTTCTAGTTCTTGTTTTTCCTTGCAGTTCCTGTACCCAAGCTTCTAGTCCCCAGGGAGGTTCACCATCCCACTTCCTCAAGCTGTGTGACACCAGTACGCTTTCCACTGAACTGAGAAAGGTTGGCTCTCAATAGCCGAGGTCTTGGCTGGAGTGTGTGAGGAACACCTACCCTTTTCAGCTTGCTTGGGCATTTTTTGGGTCAGTTTGTCCACAGCCAAGACAGGCTCACTATCTTCATATTCTCAATTGTCTGGTCAGTTCTACAGTTGGTGCCTCTGTGTCTGTCCTGCTCATCATCACCAAGGTGCAAGTGTATGACATCGATGCATTTCATGAAAAAGTTCACCACATGGACTGGATTTCACCTGGGTGTTTGGATGCCTGGTCATCACACAGGTTGTTATAGATCAGCTTCTGTTCCCTTGGACACTGGATATCAATGTTGGTCTACCTGCTTTGGGAATTCGCAAATTCTTTCTTGAAGGCATATCTGTCCTTCACACTTGACAGCAGTCACTGCCAAAGACTGAGGACTTCAGCCTTTGCTCCAATCCCTTTGTCAATAGCCTTGGGCTTAGCAAGAGAACTTAGCAGTCCTGCTTCATTACCGACTGATTCCTGACTACTGGCCCCAGTACCTCAGCATCAGAGTAACCAGCTGAGAATTAGCCCACCTGCTTGACAGCTAAAAGCTTTTTGCATATTTTGCAGCTTACTTGAAGGTAGGGATCAGGTGGTTTCCGTCTCATTTATGATTTCAGCCTCTTCCTTTTCTTGTGACTACAATGCTGCAGAATAGGCTGCCTCTTTTGATTCTTTCTCCTGCTCCATCTTAGAAGGTTCTTCATCCCCTACTAAACAAGCTGTGATCTGACTACTTCTGCAATTGCTTATTTTTAGATATTGTTTCTTTTTTTTTTTTTAGACTGATTTAGTATGTCTGGTTTAGCTACAGTGTCTGTTGGTTTGTTTTCCCTTTCTTCTGCTTCAGGGTGCTATATAACACTGAGCAGCATTTGGCAGATGCTGGCCAAGGTCCAGCACGGTGTAGTAAGCCATGGTTTTTCTCATTTATTTTTTCCCAAACATGCTATCTCTTGAACAGGATCCTATAGGTGTTAAAAGTTAAATTCCAGACCACTGAAGATAAGAAGTTCTCTAGACTCCCATACTCCCCCCTATACTGTACCAGCCATGACCATACTCTCATGGAGCCTGGGTCCTATTCTTAAATTGGTTGATAACCTTAGAAAAGTTTCAGGGAAATATTCCTAAGAAAGAGCAATAGAAGTATTTCAACCCAAGGACATTCAAGATACCAAGAAGCTATTGTAACAAGGGAGAAATGATTACAGAAAAAGGCAGCAAAGGTGCCATTCTGTATTTCCTTTGCAAAAAGAGCTCTCAGAGGAAGTATAATTGTTAATTGTCTCCATGAGATGGTATCTAAAGTACAGTAATGGCTTCAGTAGAGAGCCCAAATACTAGATTAAGCTCAAGGTCAATGTTTTAATAAAAAATCTCCCAGGCAAAACATCACTAATCACAGTAAACTGCAAAAGCCAACAGCAATTTAACATGTACAGCACAAAAAAAGAAAAGCATGGTGCAGATCAGATAAACTAATACTGAGAACAGATGGATCAATACTGTGACCTGCAATTGTTAACAGATACAAATATCTTTTACTATGCTTTGGTCAATCTCTTATTATCTTAAACCCTTCGAGACCCACACTGGGCAGCAAAAAAGACTGTCATGGTTTAACCTCAACCAGGAGCTAAGCTAAATAATAAGGTAAGATATAATAACAATAACAATAATATTTTGGTGACATGGTTTAGTGTGAGGTGTCCCTGCCCATGGCAGGGGGGTTGAAACTAGATGATCTTAAGGTCTTTCCAACCCTAACTATTCTATGATTCTATAATAATAAAAAAAACAACAATAAGAAGAATAGTAATGTAATGGAAAGAAAAATAAAAAAGTGAGAGAAATCAAACCATAGAAAGAGAAGTGATGTAAATGGAAAAAGACCAATGTGCAGCCAGTCCCCGAGAACTCAACCTTCCCCAAGCTCTGTATGCTGAGCATGATGCCATATGGCATGGAACAGCCATGGTCAGTTGGGGTCAGCTGTCCTGGTTGTGACCCCTCCCAACTTCTTGTGCACCTGCAGCCTACTTGCTGGTGAGGAGGTGGGAGAAGATGAAAAGGCCTTGACTCTGTGTAAGCACTGTCCAGGAATAACTAAAGCATCTCTGTATTATCAAGGCTGTTTCTAGCACAAACACAAAACATATCCCCATACTAGGTACTGTGGAGAAAATTAACTCTATCCCAGCCAAAATCAGCAGAGGACAGATTCCTAAGGTTGAAACTACCAATGTTGTGACAGATTGGTACAGAGGCTGCTGTTTCAGGGTCTGCTCTGAATCAACTTTTCTCCTGATCAAGGAAACCGAGAGAGAATTTAGGTTAATCATAAATTCTAACTCACTGTCAATGCCTACTAGGTTTGTTCTTATTAGGTTCCAGATCAGAAACTCACAGAACTAGATGCTTAAGGCATGAAGATTGCTATAGTAAATTCTAAGTATTGTTTTTTCAAGTTTCCATTTAAGAAAAAACATTTTAAAAATAAAAGTTCAAGGGTTTCCTAAAAGGAAAGCACTGAAGAGTTAGACATGTAATAAAAAAATAATTGATCTTAAACCAAAATTTTAACACAGCACATAATATTTTCAGGGAAGGAAGTACTTAATGACACCACATTTGCAAAATGATCTCGGTTCTAGATTTCTGAGTCATAAGGGTGGAAGTCAAGAGCCAGGTTAAATGATCCCTATATTCAGACCAGAATGAAATTCTGCTGGTTTTAAACATAAATAAACCCCCCAAACAAACAAACAAAACCCCCAAACCAAACAGGTGTAAGCATTTGAAGCAAAGACAGACTAATAATATGACTTCAGAAGCGACAGAAGCAGAGCCAAGCTTGACAACTTTATAATCACCCTTAGGCCAAAGTTACCTTTCTAAAGGAAGGATTTCATTAGCTTTCCCTAAATCAAACCATGATTAAAAGACAGTGTCAATGCAATGGATTTTAAAATCACAGAAGTTAACCTCCCTCTACAGCACCCCAATTGTCTGCAAAATATTCAGGAGAAAAATTAAGCAAAACTTCTTTCCTCTTCCTGCTGCACCACAACTCTCCTCATTCACAGTCACTCAGTTCTAGAAGAAAAATCTGCTTTGGTAACACAGTATTTAACCAAAGTGTAAACCAAAGAAAAATGTAACACAAAACCATAACTCCATTTTATCACTTATAAAATGTCCACTTTAATTTTCATGAAGAATGTGTTTCATTTACCACCACACACTCTCATGTTACTAGGGCTATTTTTCCCTCAGAACTACAGAACACAGCAGAGAGAGGATGCTAACATTTGTTAACAATTCACATTGTCCATATAAAAGGAAGACTTATAAACTCTCCATCCACACCTGAGGTGGTACTGCTACTGCAAGCAGTCCTACCCATAGCACCTGGCACGCGCTGAACTTGTGACACAGCAAGCATCAAGTCTGCATTAAAATTTTAGGAAAAGCCTCAAGCAGTTTTAGCATATCTACTAAATCATCCAACAACTCACATTGCAGCTCCAGCCTTCTCCAGCTGAGGAGCAATCTACCACCCACCTCCCCCAGCATGAGCTCTGTCGTTCTGGCTAGCAAGCTTGCATAAGACACAGAGTTAATTTCCATATTTCCTGGAGAAACTGTGTAGGTGATTAGCTCCATTTACTCTAGTGTTCCCGAATCAAAGCCCACCAGGCATAGAAGCGTTCAGGTCATTTTGAGTGCCCCAAGCACCTTCATAGACTGGAAAACAATGTAGTCTTGAGGGCCTAAACATGTAATACACAGACAGTAATTAACAACCCATTTAGATCAAAACACCCTGCAGAGTCTGCTCTCTCACCAGTGCATCACTCCCCTGATCTGAAACCAAAGCTGCTTCTCCAAATGCCAAAATGAGCCCAACCAGGAAGACACGGAGACAAACATCCACAATTCAGACCTACCCAGATGGTGTCGTCTTGTCTGTACTGTTTCCAGTTGCTGCCAGTGTCGCTGAACATCAGAGTATAGCTGGTTACCCAGTCTGAGCTTCCGTACCTGCCCTGTGTAGCGACTGCAACAATCTCCACTCTGTCTCCCAGATCGACCTGAAGCCACTGCTGCTCATTTGAGTCCAGTGGCGACCAGCCTCCACCTCCTGAAGGAGATTGGATAAATATAATTTAGATGACAATGACAGCACAAGAAATTACACTTGAAAAAGAACCACATTATTATTTCAGGTCTTCACAGAGACGTTTACTTTCTGAACATACAGCTGTTTGTTTGTATTAGGAAATATGCTACATAGGGTGCTTCCTTAAGTTTTTCTTAATTAACCTGAAATTCATAAGGAATTTTGAATTTCTAAGAAATTTTAAGGGAATTTATTCTTTGCCAGCTGGACAAGCACCAGTGAGGTTGGCACATCGTAAGTCACAACAAAAAAGAAATCATACCTACCCTCTCCTTGCATGATTGTGCAAATCTGGGGTTACTGATTTCATGCTTATTTGCTTTGACATTTTCTTTATTGCTACATTTTGAAAGACATGCAGAAACATTGGTTACTGGGATTTAAGCCCTCTAAAGTTTTTCAAAAACCAGTTTAATTACAGGTTGTAAATGCACTTCTGACAGTATGTTGAAAAGCTAGAGACCATTTGATAAAAAGGACTAGAAAGAAAATTTTCCCTTACACAAGATGCTTGTTGAATAAATTTGCATGTTATCTTAAACAAAAAAACAAACAAGATCTCCACAAGGGTAAATGTAACTTGCAACTTATCTGCTTCCATGACCCACTTTTCCATTCAGGAATGGAAACTTCAGAAGTCATGAGTACATCGAAACTGATAGCTTGTAATTCGTGTTTGCCCCTTAAAAGTAAAGATATGTACTACCCTTTGGGTGTTTTTAGAGCTTAAACAGGTCCATGGTAATGCCAAGCAAATGAAATACAGAACTACAACCACTGCTTGAATTTCACCACTTCGCTTATTAGAGTAAATGAGAGTTTACAGTGAATGAGAGTTTACAGTTAAAAGGCAAATTCTTCCAGACTGGAATATATTATTTAATGCTCTCTTGCTTTCTTTTACATCCTTAAATTATAGGTGATTTATTTTTTTTTTTTTTAAATTGTTTCTACTTGCATACATTTATTCTCTGTACACACCCAGAGCTCACCGCAGTCTTACAAATATGTGAACACCACACCTGTGAAGAACGTGGAAGCCACTAATAAACTTTCCAAATCAGCAAATTTTCAGGCTACCACTGTTTCTGCAATCCATCATCTTATTTGTGCTGCCACTATTAGTGAGGTTGACAAAAGCAGATCTCTGTTTACAACAAACACAATCACAATGGGAGGGAAAGGAGGAAATAGAGTTCATAGAATCACAGAATGGTTAGGATTGGAAAGGACCTTAAGATCATCTAGTTCCAACCCCACTGCCAAGGGCAGGGATGCCTCAAACTACACCATGTCACCCAAGGCTTTTTCCAACCTCTCCTTGAACACTGCCAGGGATGGAGCACTTATCACTTCAGTGGGAAACCTGTTCCAGTGCCTCACCACCCTCGCAGTAAAGAACTTCTTCCTTTGTCATGGTTTAAGCCTAGCCGGCAACCCAGAACCACGCAGCCACTTGCTCACTCCCCCACTTCCTCCCTCTGCTCCCAGAGGGATGGGGAGGAGAATCAAAAGAATGTAGCTCCCACGGCTTGACATAAGAACAGTCCAGTAAATCAGGTATAACACAAACCACTACTGCTACCACCAGTAATAATAATGATAACGGAAGAGAATACAACTGCTCACCACCTGCTATCCAATACCCAGCGTGACCCAAGCAGTGATCTAGCCCTTCTGTGTAACTGCTCCGTTTTATATAGTGGGCATGATGTGCTGTGGTATGGAATACCTCTTTGGTCAGTTTGGGTCAGGTGTCCTGTCTCTGCTTCCTCCTGACTTCCCCTCCTCCCTGGCAGAGCATAAGGCTCAGAAAGTCCTCGGTCAGTGTAAAAATTACTTAGCAACAACTAAAAACGTCGGTGCCATCAGCACTGTTCCCAGGCCAAAAGTCAAAAACACAGCACTGCACCAGCTACTAAGAAAGAGAAAAATGACTGCTACTGCTGAACCCAGGACACCTTATATCTATCCTGAACTTCGCCTGTTTAAGCTTAAACTACCTGCTGTTCTAGTGCTACAGCCCCTGATGAAAAGCCCCTCTCCAGCATCCTTGTAGTCCCCTTTCAGATATTGGAAGGCTGCCAGGAGGTCTACACACAGCTTCTCTTCTCCAGGCTGAACAGCCCCAACTTTCCCAGCCTTTGTATAGGAGGTGCTCTAGTCCCCTGGTCGTCCTCGTGCCCCTTCTCTTTTCTTGTTCCAACAGTTCCATGTCCTTCTTATGTTGAGGACACCAGAAGTGTACACAATACTCCAAGTGAGATCTCACAAGAGCAGAGCAGAGGGGCAGGATTACCTCTTTTGACCTGGTCACACTCCTTTTGGTGCATCCCAGGATATGGCTTGCTTTCTGGGCTGTGAGCACATGCTGTTGGCTCATGTTCATTTTCTCATCGATCAACACCCTCAAATCCTCCTCCACAGGGCTGCCCTGAATCACTTCTCCATATAATCTTCAGCTGTGCCTGTGATTGCTCCGACCCAGGTGTAGGACCTTGCACTTCACATAAAGCATTAAAAATTCCTCATGTAAACTATGATTCTAAATATGCATCCCCAAACAAAAAGAATTACTAAACTTTGATCATAAATCTCTGGATTTACTTTAATATTTTAATCTTATTAACTGATCCATCTCAAAGCTACTCCATGAAGAGTTTATCAGAGTAAACTAAGTTGAAAGATCAATAAATATGGTTTATATAAACCCCCCCCTCAATTTCTGTAACTTTGCCATTTAAAAACATTTCTTGATTTTTGTGTACCATATTGTATTTTATAACTCAGAACTAAAATTCCTTTGCCTAAGAACAGGTGTCAGAATTTTCATTTTTTACATTTCATTAAGATATGAGCATGTCATGAAAGACCTACTGAGAACATTAGGAGCTTCTTCACTCAGTTCTTCTCTCACTACTTCATACCTCTCTTTTAATGTCATACCTATAGTTCATATAAAACTATAGTTTTGCAAAGTTCACTACAGCTTCCTGTTAAAAAACCTACCATTTATTCTTACACACACACACTCTTTCCTCCCCCCCCCCAATCTTATGTGCTGTATAAAGAATATTTGTCATGCTTTTAAGATACAAATTACATAACTGTTCAAAGACAACAAGCTACATATTTCTCCTACATTGTGGCTAATATTCATGAGAGCCAAAGGAAAACTTCCTTTTAATTATAATATCCAATACCTGCTCTAGCAGAAAGTGTCCCTGTCCACACCAGGGGGGTTGGAGCTAGATACCTTGAAGTTTCCTTCCAAACCCAATTCTGAGATTTGAAATAGGCTCTGAACACAATAGTTGTTGCCTTGTTTACAGTTTTATGCCAGGAACTGGTGGGGCATAGAAATTAAGTTCGGAAATTCTCGCAGGTGTGTGGTATGAAGTTGTTCCCTTAAATGCTCCACAGAGCTTATTCTAGAGGTTTTCGTAAATATTCAAAGAAACGTGGGCATTTTCATCTTTCCTCAACTGTCTTTATGCAACATAAACAGCAATAGTGAGATGAGAGATGGTGGAAAATCACTTATAAGAGGTGATTTGTTTGATCAATTTCCCATTTAAAAAAACAAAACAAAACAAAAAAACTTTTGCTTTCTCTATGCTAGTTTATACACAAGTTCTTAGCCCAGGATTATTACAACAGGTACTTTCCAGTAATTCATTAAACATCATAACTAGCATCTATTCTATGTAATTTATGCTCTCTCCCCTCTGCTGCCAGAAATGGTAGAAAGGAGAGAAGCTTTCCACAAAAGTATTTGGCTTTACAAAGCACTGTTAATTTCCAGTTTGAGCATGGAACAACAGGCTTATATTGTTGAAGTCAGTCAAACAAACAATACGCACTGAATGAAAATGAGAGATGTCTAATGAGCTTAAGCTCAGAAATCACAAATTACATGGCATTCCTGAACTGCATACCTCTTCTCATGAGCACATACATTGGGAGTGTCACTCTTTAGATATGAGAACTGCATGACACAGCAGTGACACCTGCTCATAGCATTACTTTTCCAGACACTGGTCTTGCAAGAGGGACACTATCACTGACAGATCATGTCTTTTCAGAACTGTAGATGCTTCATAAACCTCTTCCCATAGGGGTAAAAACTCAAGGCATTTCCCCCTCCCAAACCTTCCACCATTACCATTTCCACAGATGGACAGTAATTCTACTGATTTGTAAGAATGGCAGTTAAATTCCCAGCAGCAGCAAAGCTGCACTGTCTTTGTGACTGAAGACAGAACTAAAATTTTTCCCTTGGGGCTCTCTCATTTCTACTAGTAAAGCAAAAACGTAACTTCTGCCTGCTTTTGAGGGTATCTCAAATCCTCACCAAATACTGCTGTGAGTGACAAAAATCAAGAAATATTCTTTTTCCTCCATATTTTCTGTTATACAGAACAGGTGGCACAAGCAGCATCTTTTTTTCAGCACAATCTGTGTCTGCATGTTTCTTTTATGCACATGATTCCTTACAGCGTGTCAACACCTCACCCCATACTTTTATTAAGTAGCAGAAAAGCACATCTGGAGTGTAGTATCTCTTTTACAGCCATTTGCGCCTCTACCCATAAGCCATGCTAATGCTGGGGAGCATCTGGCAGGGCAGGCCCAAGACGAGACAAGAACATAGGATTGCAAAGGCTACTGAAGACAATACTTACAGGACATCAAACTCATTTGAACAGATACGAGCATAACCTTGACACTCTTTTCCTGCAGTTGAGTACAAGAAAATTAAACAGGACCACACACCTTTTATTAACAGTGTGGCATAAGCATAAAAGAGACAAAATGTGTCTCTAATTGCACCCAACAAATCTGTGCATTTGATTCTAGGTAAACCGGAAAGTACTAATGCATGAAGATACCACATTGCCTCTCTCACAAGGACAAAAGAGAGAGTAGATGCCCAATAAAGTCAATACACATTTGGCACCTTACAACATCATGTTTGAGGGACATACAATTTCCCTTTCTTCCCACCAGATTCCCACTGGCATTGATATGATTCTGTGCATTGTCATGCACCATCACTGTTCATGGTTCACATATTTCACATTTTCTGTAGATCATTTCAGGGGAGAGGTACAACATGGTGTGGAGAAAATACCTTAGTGGAGAAACTACCAGAGGTATCTGATATATTGCTCATTCTCCATGGTAACAAATCATAATGCTAGAAATAGGAAAAGAACAAAGATCAGATGGGAGACCCATATAACTTCAAGAAATAGGATCAAATAATCTTTTTTTTTTTCAGACCATTTGTACATTTTGCCATAATTGTTCCAAAAATTGCACTGAAGCCAAGTGCTATGCAGTCAGTGGTCCTTGATGTTCCACAGGGATGCTCACTTATTTTTGGTTTATTAACACGAAGCAAAGAGAATGCTTGCTCCCACCCTACAGTGCCTTATAAACAGCCCAACTGGCTTTGTATTGTGCTACAAAATCTTAGACTTCCTGCTGTAACTAAGTGCTTTCCTGCTGCACTATTTTACTTTAATGCCCAGATCAAACACTTCCTGGCCATAAAACAAATTCTTTTTGACATTATATACATTTTATATTCCCATACATAATTGCCTGTACTGACTGCTAAGGCTTAGAGTTAACAGAAAAATGAAAAAGCTTAGTTGATAGAGTCATATTGCAGCAATTTTCTTATTATTTTTCATTATCATTTACTGTAAACAAAAAAGCCAGTTAATCCCTCTCATGTGTTAAGTAATATATTTCACACCTCAGAATCATATTTATCAGAATTATACTGTTTTATTATTGCCAGTACAGATTTATCAGCATTTTAATTGAATGCTTTCACCTGTTCACATAAAGCTTTACTCATGGATGCGTGTAGGGTTTTGGGTTGGTTTGGGGTTTTTTGCCCCCCTTACTTTTTCCTTCAGGGTTTTTTGTGTGTTTTGAGATTTTTGTTGTTTGTTTTGTGGGGCTTTTTTTGGGGGGGAGTGGGGTGTGTGTGTGTGTATTTTT
>JAOEHY010005231.1:0-11821 GCA_025447955.1 Psilopsiagon aurifrons
AACTTCCCCTGTTTAAGTTTGAATCCGTTACCCCTTGTCCTATCACTACAGTCCCTAATGAAGAGTCCCTCCCCAGCTTCCCTGTAGGCCCCCTTCAGGTATTGGAAGGCTGCTATGAGGTCTCCACGCAGCCTTCTCTTCTACAGACTGAACAGTCCCAACTTTCTCAGCCTGTCTTTATACGGGAGGTGCTCCAGCCCCATGATCATCCTCGTGGCCCTCCTTTGGACTTGTTCCAAAAATTCTTTGTCCTTTTTATGTTGAGGACACTGGAACTGCACACAATACTCCTGTATATATAAAGAATATAAACTTAGAAGCAGTTACGTGTTGTAATAGCAGCTTTGAAGCCTTAGAAGAAAGAAAACCAATTACTAATTTAGCAACTGAAAGTACTGGATCACAGATACCTTCTGAGTTTGTGGAATATTACTGCGATGGCACCACTCTTCCAGTAAAGCAAAGAGGAAAAGGTTCTCTGTCTGTCAGGTACTGAACATAAGGAGAGGTAGATGTTTGTTCACCTTTCCGGAAGGTGCATTTTCCCAGTCATGTTTTAACTTCCAGTTTGTTGTGGACTTGCAATGGGTTATTTCCTGGGTAGGACAGTGTCGTTTTAAAGCCTAAGCTTTGTTTCTGAGAGGATAAGAGAAACAAAAAACAAACAAAAAGTGGATCACTTGTAGTATCTGTGCCAAATATGCACTCTCCCCAGTCCATTTGCAAAATTTGCCTCCCAGATTCCACCCTGTGTTGTCCTGTTTTGTGTATGATTATTTAGGGCTGAGCCAGATATCTAGGCTTTGGAAGACCCCTAAAATTATGTGACCCTGTAGATTCTGGTCTTCATTTTAAAGGTGTGTGTCCAGGAAGTTCATAACATTTTTTGTGAGGGAGTTCAGTTCCTGGCTGTGTAATTTTCATTAACCCTTTCCGGTTGTATGTGTGTTGTTTTTTTTCCAGAGTGGTACTGGGAATGCCTTCTACGACCATGGTTTTACAGAGTGCTTGCCGTTGTTCTGGCCACATTCTCCGTCATTGTTGTGTGGTCGGAGTGCACCTTTTTCAGCACAAAACCAGTTTTATCGCTGTTTGCAGTTTTCATACAGCTGGCAGAAAAGACATATAATTATATATACATAGAGGTAAGTTTGAAATAATCACTCAATAAAAATCTTTCAGGTAATTTGTTACTACAGTATTAGACCAGATTTATTTAAAAATAAGCCTCTAAATAATCTGTCAACTCTCAGAAGATCTCTAAAGCATGTTACACCAAGCATTGTTTTGTGAAGTGGGTCAGCCTTTTGCCACTTTCTTAAAACTCTCCAATGCAGGATGAGGGTGTGACCCAGTTGAGCTGAATATCTCATGTGGAGTAATCTGTGAAACGTTAATTTGAAGCATTGTGTCTGATCAGCCGTGTGTGACCTGTCTTTCTTAATCAGGAATTTGCTGCTGACCAGAAATACAGCCTCAGGCGTGGCTAGCATGCACATGTACGAATTTGTCAGTAAAGGAACTGAGCTGAAAAATTCCACTATACTAATAAAATATGTTGAATTGAAAGCACTCATTTTTATCCTTTTTTGTGGGAAGAAATGTCAAATTAGTCATAGTAATGATCAGGGTAATTACAGCAATTTCATTTACATAACAAGAGGTAGAATTAATGTTCCTAGGGTCAGTTGTTCATTGTATGAAATGCAGGATGTTACAAGTATAATTCTCAAACTGGTGAAAAGAACTCTTGAAGTTTCTTAGAGTAGGTGGGAGCTGGTGTAACTGTCCCATCTCAAAATAAATAATTAGACTGCAGTCAACCTTTGCATGTGCAGACTATGTACTGAATACATTAAAACTTTTAGTAGAGTGCTACATTCAAATGACTTTTTTTTTTTCCCAGATGGCCTGTTTTCTTACCATCTTTTTCTTAAGTATCTGTGTTTACTCTACTGTCTTCAGGATCCGTGTGTTTAACTATTATTACTTAGCTTCACATCATCAGACAGATGCGTACAGCCTCCTTTTCAGTGGCATGTGAGTATGTGGCATATATTTTGCAGATTTTCTGTCAGATACTCAGTTGAAATTGTCTATGAAAGTTTGATTTGTATTCTTTCATTTATAATCATGTGGGTATAAATCCTAATGATCTATGCATCATTATTCTGTGAAATATCAAGTTATGGTTTGTGAATATTATTAGTCCAATAAATAGTTTTAAATGCTGTTGCTTCTTGTGTTTGTGCAGGTTATTTTGCCGTCTTACTCCGCCATTATGCTTGAACTTCCTGGGATTGACCCACATGGATGCAACAATCTCTCACAAAAAGACTCAGCCAACTGCTTATACATCTGTAAGTACGGAAAATGTGGGTTTGCGCCATCTGTATGATATGGAAAATAGGCACAATATTTTAAAATATTTCCTATATTAAGATTCAGATATTAAAATATTTTCATTACTATTACGCAAGGTAGACATACTTACTTATAGTACAGTAACGATTGCTAGTTCAATTTTTCTGTTTAGATCTCTTTATCCTAAGAAAGTAAAGTGTTATTGTGAAGAGTTCAGACTGTTCTTCACTTCTTTAGAGATTTAGCTTCCTCTGGTTTTGGAATACGAGGGATTTTTGTAGACTGGGAGCAAACCTGACCTGCCACTAAAAAACAGTGAGTTGGGGATAACTGAACCACAGTTTCTGCAGAACAGCCGGTTACATCTCACATCTTTGTTGTTAGCAAGTGGATTCTTAGTGTTGCCCAGAGATTCCTTTCACAGCAGATGAAAAAAGATCCACCAGATTTGAACTGGTTCTGGATTAGGTGAGACAACAAGATGAAGCGTCTTGGAAACCTCGAAGTGGATACACTGCTAGAGGCAGCCTTTGTATCTGCTTATTCTGGATCAAGGGTCTGAAGCAGATCTGTGATGATGATACTTACTGATTTTCAGAAAGCGTAAAGGGCTATGTGTTTATGTGTTGTGGACTGGAAACAGTGAGATGGGACAATCTTTGTGGATATATATAGAGAATACCTGATTATAGCTTGTTCTTGGGATTTTTTTTTCCAGATAATGGGATCAATGAAAGTGCTGTCCTTCATTGCAGATGGATTTTATATATATTACCCAATGCTTGTTGTCATTCTCTGTATTGCCACATACTTCAGGTAAGTGATATACTGTGTTTCTTTACATTAATAATACTCGTTTCAGTGATCAGTGAGATATTCTCTTCTCCTTTTCCAGCAGTTGTGACATAATAACAAAAATGCAAAACCTAAACCAATACATAGCTATTTATGTATGTGAAATGTACACATTCCAAGAATATTTGTTACATTAACTTATAACTGAGTTGTGGTGGCTTTTTCACCATTAAACTTCATTCCTAAATTTTGAGGTCAGATCTGTTCAAACTTTGGAGCCTGCAGACATTTAGATTCTGCTTTTGAGATTAAAATTACCACGAGGAAACTATGTTTTGAGAAGATTTTCTAATAAACCAAGAAGCATTAGCTGAAACTGTAGTTAATAAACTTTCTAACTGATGCAATGATTTTCTGATCCATACCAGACTTCAGTTTTGAAAATATAGTGGTTTAAATCATTTGATCTTGTTTCCCTAAGGCACAGTTTCTTGGCAGCTGTAAGGGTAATTACAGAAAGTACTGTTACATGTTTGCTTTATCCTTACATTTTAAAATGTTTGCTTTTGAGCTCTGTAATGTTTCACATACTTCAGGTTTGCCCAGCTACATTTATGTTTGCTTCCTTAATTTTGCATGACTCACATAGAATATAGTAAAATGTCTTGATTTGTCCATAAAAACCTATGTGTACCCCTAGATAATAAGACAGCAAGGATCCTGTCCTCATTTTTCCATGCTTACTTCTAGGTTAGGGTGCAAAAATAGTGCTGGAGGGAAATTAAAAAAAAAAAAAAAACAACCACCAAAAAACTCCCCAAAAAACAGTGAAGCCAACAACAAGAAAATAATTTTTGTGATTGGTCTGTGACCCTGAGTCTTGAATGCCATAGTGAAAAGGAATAGAAGAAACTGAGGAGAGGAACTTGCTTTGCAAGGACTTTACTGCCCTCTAATAATTCAGATGCCTGCAACACACTAAGTAAAATCTATCAAGGAAAGCTGTGATTAAACAGCAGTCTTAAAGTTCAGATAGTATAGGAAAAAAAAGCTTTCCAGCATAAATATTCAGTGAAGCCAGCTTTGAATATGATACTGATGCACCAGTTTGGAGAAAAACAACAAAACCAGCAGTTGTGGTTTCAAGTGTGAAGTTGAAAAGGTGAAAGTGGTTTAATGCTGTCTAATTTGAGGACTAGGTTAAAAAAAATGGAGCAAGCTTATTATCTGACTGCTGCCTAATGCGTATTCAGCCAGCATCCCTGTAGCTTAAGAGCATGCCACATGTTCCTCCTGAGTGAAACTTGAGATGAAGGTGGCTTTTCCTGTTACTACTGTTTCAAAACCACAGAAATCTTAATAGGCAGATTTTTTTGTAGTAATTGTCTTCTGTCAAAGAAGAGTCAATGAGATATCATGGGTATAAATTTTGTTATATCTGAGAACATTTCAAGCAGTTGTCTTGTCTTATCTTAAATCACTACTCTCAAGACTATAGACAGTGTTGTTCCTCAATTTGAACAGGAATATTCCATCACTTTCAGTTGGATATAGGAACATATTACTATTGTGAATTTTCTGATCTCCCAGTCTAATAATGTGTCTTTTCTTCTATATTGCTTTTTTACTTGAATTGTCCAAAAATTTCTGAGGAATTTGTGTTACATTTTGTATTGTAATATCTCTAAACTATGAATTGTAAGTTAACAAACAAAATTGCTTCTGCTTTACCAGTTTAGGAACTCGTTGTTTGAATCTTTTGGGATTCCAGCAGTTCATGGGGGATAACGAAATGACCTCTGATTTGATTGATGAAGGGAAAGAGCTAATCAGAAGAGGTAAGTTAGGTCCTCTCTCCTAGTATTCCTGCAAAGTACACTATGTTGTTGCATGAAACTTACCTGAAATGATGCACAAACTCATTTTAATCTTGCTTTGTGTAGTATGTTAATTGAGCTGCCTAACTCTGTCATCTCCTTTACAATTTTTTGCTGTTTCATCTAACTGTGTTTAATCACAGAAAACACGATGTTCTGTAGAGCCATAACTATCTGCTGGTTTGGAGAGCTTCTTATTTTTTAATGTTAATTCTTATTGAAAGTGTTTTGTGAAAGTTGTTAAAAGCTATGTTTAGAAATTCAAAACTTTGGGTACAATTTTATATAGTGGAATACTTGTATTCTTCTTCCACAGTTTATGAAAAAAGCCTAGATTTACTTAGAGTAGATGTCTTTGTGGGGTTGGGTTTGGTTTTTTTGTTTGTTTGTTTGTTTGTTTGAGAGAGATGCATGTCTCTCATTCCCTTAAACAAGAGGTTACTGCTCTCTGATGCTGGGATGCTACATTTACAGCGTAATAGTAGATACAGGCACAAACTATTTGGGTCATACTTTTGGCCTCACAGAACTTCAGCAAGATTTTGATTTGATACTGCTGAAGTTTGTCCTTAACATCATACTTTTTCCATCTACTTTTTTGTTTTGTTAGCTAGTATCCACATGTCATGCCTTGACCCAAGATACCATCAAGATTAATTAATTCTAACAGGAAACTTCGTAACGATAGACAAGCAGCTTTGTCTTCTGTTTTCATTTAATTGTATGAGCTGTCTTGTTTCTATATAAGTAAGAAACTTAGCAAGATAATTTTGCATTTTCACTGTTAAAAAATATTGGTGATGATTTTTCTTGTATGGAGCTCAGCTGTTTCTTTTTTTCTCTTATATAGAGAAAAGAAAACGTCAAAGGCAGGAAGAAGGTGAAAACCGAAGAAGGGTATGAGATTGTTTTAGCTAATTACAGTATTAATGTACTGCAATATCTGATAGGATTTGCTATTGCTATTTAATTCAGCATGTTCTATTACACAAAAATGTAAGTCCCCAATAATTGATGTAATCAATTTAATTTTGGACAGTAGTCTTGGCTAGGAATGGGGGGAAATAATTTATGTTTTAATTTTAAAGGATGAGAGAGAGACTCTGGTCACACTACTTCAATGCTTTTGTTACTGTGCTGTGAGAACAGTGTATGCCAGTAGGTATAATAAGCATTAAAAATGATCCTGATTTCTAGGATGTAGAATAATCTGAAATGGCTTATTATCAATCTCTTATGTTGATACTACTCTGCTTGAAATAACTGCAGTTGCAGTGTCATCATGTTCGCTGACTGTATACTCCTCTCAAACGTACCTATTGCTTTGTATGCCCTTTGGAAAGTAATTGGCACAGATTTTTGTTTGTTTGCTTGTTTTCAGAGGAGGGAATTACATTGAAGACATCATTAATACTTTTATCACTGAGTAACAAACAGAATGTTTGATTCAGATCAGACTTTCAGTGCATACTGAATTGAAAAATCTGTGAAGGCAGTCAATCCAGATAAAAATAATTCGGGCACCTTCATTTTAAGGAGTGTCAATTAACTGTGGGTTTAGTTTTCCATTTATTTATAACATTTGGGATTTAGTATAGAAAGTCATGAAGAGATAAATCAAAAGATGCATGTAAAAAATGAACTGATTAAAGGATGGGAAAAAATGTTATGTGCAGAAAGGTAGGATAATACTGGGACTAAAACCTCTTGGCTTTTCAAGCTCAGGAATACTTCAGTTCTGGGTGACAGCGTAGAGCCAGGACAGGCAGAGCTTTCTTCTGATCCTCTTCCTATCTCATGATTTTGGAACTTGAACTTACTGTTAAATAAAATAGTAGCAAATGCATGCTGCATTTAGTATACACTGAAATGATCTGACATTAAGAAACAATTCTAGTTCAACAGCAGACTCAGTTTCAGATGTTACCTGTTTTTTGAGTTTACATTAAAAACTGTAGTACTTTAATTCTTGAAACTCTTTGGGCATTTGAGACTATTATCTTTTACTGGATCATGATTAAATGTTTGATCCTTCTGCAGCTGAGAACTAACATGGCAGAAATCAGCACAAGTAACTTTGAGTATAGAGTTCCTACCAGCCCGTAATCTAGGATCTGGATATGAATCTGAAAGTTATTTGGACAATTTTCTGGAAAAGTTGCTATTGAGGAAAAGTTTCTCTTGAGGCATGAAGTTGTTTCCTAATAAAAGTATGAGATATCTTGTTCTTTAATATTTCATTACACTTGATACTGAAATGTTTTCTGACTAAAACGTGATGGAATGGAAATACAATGGAACAAGCTTGGTAACCGCTGCCTGTCCAAATGTTTTTGTGCTATCTGCTTCGGTTTATTTTTCCATGCTACCACTAGGTGGAAGTAGAACTTAAAGAAAATGCCTTCCCACCATAATTTGGAGCAGTCTAGTGAATTTTGAATGCAGATTTAATACGTTGTTTGTTTTCTGCAAGTCTTTTTTCTAAAGAACTATTACAGTAACTGATTTAGTGAAAGGATATATTGAATTTAAAATAAATACCAAAGTTCTCCCTGTATAAAGACACTGAACAGGAGCACTTTTAAAATGTGGCTTTCATAGTCTGATGTAATTGACCAATTAGCTCTACATTGGAGATCTGGAATATTTCTTGATCCTCCATAGGCTTTTGTTGTGTTGCTTTTTCCTCACCACTTACATTTCCTTATTTTGTCTTTTTTTCCAGGAATGGAAAGAGCGATATGGAAATAGAGACGATTCCACTAGAAACAGAGTTGTCCACACAGACCAAAAAGAATCCAGTTTCTCAGAGACCAATGCCAATAGACGTAAGCTTTGTGGGGTTTGTGGGGAGTTTGATTTGGTTTATTATTCTAGTATCTTGCCTGCAGCACACTGGCTATATGAATACCTTCAAATATATTCCTGTTTGTCTTAGTTGATGTGCTAATATATTCCCTTCTTTGGCACAGTGCCATCTTGCCCATTAAAGCCACCTGAAAAGAGTACTGTGTTTCTTCCCATCTTCAGTACTCCCTCTAGTTGAGGTTGGAGATTCTGGCTAGTTTCAACAACTTGGTATTCTAATGGGACATATAATGGCTGCAATGAGAGTAGCAGTTGTCAACAAAGAGATTTTATTTAGGGTATGTCTTCAAGTTTGCAGTTTTAAATATTAAATTTACCTCTTGTAGTTGCAAATTAACTCTCCAGATGGGAATAATTTAATTATCAGGTAGATGGCCAGTGAATGTAAAATCAGTAACATATCACATGAGTGCATGCGTGTTCAGTTAATAATGTCTGTTAGCACAAAACTTTTTATGGATGCTCTGTACTTCCAAACAGTTTATTTGTCACAGTGTTAATGTTTTTTATGTATTTTATGTGGTTTTTTTTAAGCTATTACAAATAAGAAATAAAATTTAAAAAAAAGAAGAGAAAAGGTGGAGGAGAAAGCAAGCCCTGAGCATGCCTTTGAGACAACTCCTGTAGATTTCCCCTCCTCTTTACAAAGTTGGAAACCCATATTTTCAGAGGTAGCCTAACTGTGAGATTATTAGATTATTAGTATATTCTATATTCTATATTGTACCTAAAAGAATATGTAGCATTTCAATACTGAAACAAGCTGTAGGTACTGGCCTCATGAAAGTGGCAGAGTGAACTGCAAAACCACTGTATTTCATTAGTTCATAAGATTGCCTCTTTAAAAACAAACAAAACAAAACCCAACCCTTCAGCCATCTTAATAAAAGTGGGAGGTTGGGAAGATGAATGGGTTTTGATTTAAAAGTAAAGTTTGCATATAACTTCTCTTCTTTTTATTCATATAGAGTCATAGAATCATAGAATAGTTAAGGTTGGAAAAGACCTTAAGATCACCTAGTTCCAACACCCCTGCCGTGGGCAGGGAAGCCTCACACTAAACCATGTCACCCAGACTCTGTTCAACCTAGCCTTGTACACCGCCAGGGATGGAGCATTCACAGCTTTCTTGGGCAATCCATTCCAGTGCCTCACCACCCTTACAGTAAAGAACTTCCAACTTATATCCAAATCTAAACTTCTCCTGTTTAAGTTTTAACCCATTACCCCTTGTCATTTTACTATGGTCCCTAATGAAGAGTCCCTCCCCAGCATCCCTATAGCCCCCTTCAGATACTGGAAGGCTGCTATGAGGTCTCCACGCAGCCTTCTCTTCTCCAGGCTGAAGAGCCCAAACTTTCTCATCCTATCTTCATACAAGAGGTACTCCAGTCCCCTGATCATCCTCATGTCCCTCCTTTGGACTTGTTCCAACAGTTCCATGTGCTTTTTATGTTGAGGATGCTGCTTGGTCACTCTGCTTTTGATGCAGCCCAGGATACGGTTGGCTTTCCAGCTGCAAGCTGCCAGCTCATGTTAATTTTCTCATTGACCAACACTGAGACAGTCCCTCTGTCTCAGAAGAACACAGTCTTTCTCTGCAGTGCTGCTCTGAATCTCCTGTCTGCCCAGCTTGTAGCTGTGCCTGGGATTGCTCCAAACCAGGTGTAGGTAACCTTGCACTTGTCATGGTTAAACTTCATAAGGTTGGCATCAGCCCATTCTTTGCAAAGTAGATCTCATCTTACTTGAGGGGCAAAATGATAGTTGTATTTTCCATGGCAATATAAAAATGAATTTGAATACAATGAATTTAAGCATGTAGTGGGTTAGTTTGATATCTGATCTACTCTGAATCATCATAGCTGAACTTTGGATGACTTAGTAGCAATTTATTATTCTGGTATTTAAAGTTTGATGACTTCACGTTATCCATGGTGTTCGTAGAGCAAATGAGTGCTTTCCTTCCTTTTACCTATTCAGCGCTATCAAAGTATACCCGATCAAATGGTAGGACTGAAAGAGATAGAATAGAACTTCTTCAGGATGCAGAGCCTTTGGATTTTAATGCAGACTCAATTAATGATGACCCTCTTGAATCGGACTCTGGAAGGTGAGGAATCTTCTGTCTTATTTACGATGTATTCTCTCTTATGACACCTGTATCCGATGGTTTCCTAGTAGGTTTTGTAAACAAAAATTACCAGTTTACGTAGCTCTTTTCCTTTCTTCCTTCTTCCCCCTGATACGGTAATTGTTTTAAAACCAATTGAAACCTGAAGTTTTTTCATTTTTTTTAGAAATGTCTCAGTAGAATTTGAGTTGACTATAATTTTGTATGTTGGCATAATCTGAAAAATACTCCATATACGCATATAATGCATATAATGCATATAAAATCAGAAACCTGGAGAATGACCTGCACAATGTAAGGTTTTCTCTAATTTCATAGAAGACTTTAGAAAGTTCACTTGATTGTCATGTATAAAAACCATCATAAAGGGCTGCAAGAAGGAAAACTGAATATTAACAAGACCAGTAGTTTCAGTAATACACCTGGGGATCAGGTGTTAGAATTACTGGAGTAAATGAAATCTGAAATTACTGAACAAAAAGTTCCCAGCTGAACAGTGTAGCTCTGTCTGTAATAGAGAATTCTGTGATTCTGTGGTGGTGGCTGCAACAGCAAATTTCCTTAGTCATGCCATAGAGTATTTTTCATGACTGCTAAGCACTCCTCATATTTAAGAAATGAATAATATATTTTATAGGTGTTTTTTTATCTAGGTAGTTACAATGTAGAGTCATTTAATGATAAATAATTTTAAATTCCTATACAAAAGTTATAGTTTACATTATTTTTTAGCTAAAACTAGCATGCTGAGTCCAATTAAAAAAATCATGAATGGTGACTCATATATATAATGTCAAAAATAAGGCCAAAATCACACTATTGAATGACAATGCCAGTTTTTCAGATCATTTCAGCAGTGTTAGTTTATATTAACAACTAACTTGTCTAGTCCAGTGTCACCACATTTCTAAAGCTGCTTCTTTTTAAGCACAAGAATTCAGAGAAGATGTAGCCTAACATTTTTGTCAGTTGTTGATTTCTGTGCAGTGTGAAAGGGGTAATAGTCTACAGAAATAGGAATGTACATACATAATTCTTCTGTAGCAAATACTTTTCAGGTACGGTATCTGAAGTCTTCTGGCACCTATACAGTTTTGCAGAGTGGAACATTCTGAACTTTTTTTTTTCTGAAGAAAATCTGCAGCCACAGTGCTTAGTTGAGTTTATTTTTTAGTAACCTCCATTGATTTCATAGAGGTAATAAATCAAGAATAATTGTATATGACATTTCAATTCACTTCAAAATAGTTCATTATAGTAACATTGATATTTTTTTTTTTTTCCCCCAAAGTATAACTCCTGTGGTAGTTACAAGTGTTCTAGGGCAGTAAGAGCATTAGGAACACTAGGTTCTGGTATAAAGTCTATTCAGGTCTATTCAGGTTTTGGGAAGTACTGCAGAGAGAAGTACATTATGTTTTCACTGAGACTTCTATGTGCTTTTAAGATGCTTTTAAAATAGATTTGACCGACAGTTTGTGAGGCTTTTTTCCCACAAAGCGTGCAGCTATTTGTTCTCATTATCTCTGAAACTATTTCTCCTAGGAATACCCACTGAGATGTACTGTTAATCACCCAAACTACTTTTGGATGCTGTTGTTTGGTTTGGGTTTTTTGTTTGTTTGGAGTTGTACTGTTGGTTGGGGTTTTCCTTTGTTTGGGTTTTGTTGCTTTGCAGGGTGGGAGTGGGGGTGTGTGTTTGTTTTGGGGGGGGATTGTTGGCGTTTAGTTTTTTGTTTTGTTTGTTTTGGGGGTTTGTTGGGGTTTTTTTTTTTTTATTATG
>JAOEHY010005232.1:0-24431 GCA_025447955.1 Psilopsiagon aurifrons
CCCCCTCCTCCCTGGCAGAGCATGAGGCTCAGAAAGTCCTTGGCCAGACCAAAACGTACTAAGCAGTAACTAAAACACTGGTGTCATCAGCGCTGTTCTCAGGCCACGACTCAAAAACAGTGCTGCACCAACTAGTAAGAAGGAGAAAAATGACTGATACTGCTGAACCCATGACAAAAACCCACCTGGGCACATTCCTGCGTAACCTGCTCTAGCTGGCCCTGCCTTAGCAGACGGTTGGACTGGATGATCTCCAGAGGTCCCTTCCAACCCTGATGACTCTATGATAACAGTAATTTGGCTGATTGCTATCATGATTGAGCAGGATTTGCTCTCACAAGAGCAACACTAGTGTCTAAGCCTACCAACACTACTGCAGAAGTGGTTTATGTCTGCTCGTTTTCATTTTCAAGTATATAGCTGCTATGATGGCAAATATCCTATTACTGAATCTGGAACAAGGGTAAGTAGTTAACAAAGAGAGAGACAGAACTGAAGCATTGCCAAGCACACCAAAACTATCACAGACAAAAATACTAGCCCGCTCTTTAGCCACTTAATTTACAATATTAACTGAATATTTAGAATTAAAATCAATAGTAAGTAGGCTTCAGCCAGAGCAAAGATACATGAAACCCTGCCACAGCCAGAATAAATGCAGTTAAGACTGCAACACACTGGTAAGAACAGTGGGAAGTCTGAAAACAACTTAACCCCCCTCAAGAATTTAATTAAAAAATTATGTACATGTAACATTTTAACTCTTAAAACCAGCCTGATACACATCAGAGAGTGAACTCCTAATCAAGTACCTCAGAGCAGCCTGCGCCCTGTTTGCCTCATAAAACCACAAAACAGGTCTCTCAACCCCCCCAGTGTTTTCAATACCTACAAACTGAAACACCAGTAGTTTTCAGTACCTTTCCGTGACTTTCTCTTGCCAAACTGGCAACAAAGGGTCACCGTATGTTAAAACGATTACTTTATCAAACTCTTTTATATGGCAAGTTCTAACTACCGACCACCAGCACAAAACCAAAATGCTGTCACATAACCATAAAGAAACAAGAGTTGCGTGGCACTTTAACATGCTGTAATGGCTGTTATTGGATAAATTTAGGACAAAAGTTTCCTGAGATAAAGGTGCTCAGTGCAGAGCCCTCCTTCGCGCCATGGGCTGTGAGGGGAAGGGGGCACCGCCGCCGGGGCTGCGGCGCGGGGAGGCAGCACACGCAACCCCTCATGAACCCGTTCTCTCCCAGGCAGGCCGCGCCGGAGCTCCGGCTCCCCTCTCAGGACAGAGCAAAGCGGCCGCAGGGTGTTCTGGAGCCGAGAACCCACCCGAGGTGTCTCCGCCGCAGCCGTCGGGCCCCGCGCCCCCTCAGAAGAAAGAGCCCCACTCACCGAGCGCACACCGCGGACACCGCACGCCGTCCCCACTTCCGGGAGGGGTTTAACACAACGCCCGCCCCTATTGGCTGCGGACACCCCGCCACGCCCCCCTCTTGGAGTGCTATTGGGGGGCGGATCTCCCGCCTCTCCTCCCAACGCCGCTATTGGCTGCCTTCACACAGGTGCCCGGCGAGCTCCGCCCTCTCCGTTCCCCCGCTGGCCCGGCCCGGGCTGGGCGGGGCGCCATGAGGGGCCGTGGCTTCCCGCTCCCAGCTCGGACCGCAGTCTTTGGCGCCGCAGCGTGAGGGGACCTGACCCGGCGCCGGGTACCTTCGACACAGCCCTGTGTCCGTGTCCGTTACAGTGGATTGGATAAGACCCTGGTATTGGATAGTGCATGGGCTGCATCTTGGCTGCCTCAGCCTGTTTCCAGTGTATGTTGTTTTAAGGTATGAAATAATAACATCAAAGGCCTGGTCTGAGCTTCGAAAGGCTCATACCTCTGAGGGTTGATACAGCTGGGACTGGGCTGTTGACAGTGAGTTTGGGTGTAGCTACGTATTTACTTCTAGAATCAGGTCACAGTGTGGGATGTGTGTTTCCTTCAGGAGAGGCTCAGCTTCCAGAAAGGCCAAAGTCACCTGAGCCCTGAGCTTGCAGTGGCATGAACTCAGGCCAGGATGGCTTTCCTGAGAATTGAGGAAAACACAAGTTGACAAAATCAAATTTGCTCTCAGTTATTAAGCACAGCATGATCAGAATTAAATATTTAGTAATTCTATTGGATCAGCAGAGGTAGGCTGGGATTGGATCTGTGCCACCTTTACGTCATTTCATGGTTAAATACTAGCTTACCTGTGGGTATTTAAAACAAGATTTCAGACTTCATTTCTGACTTTTTTCACAGGTGCCAATAGAGGACTTCAGTGGCGTCTGTGAATTAACAATGTTTAATGGTGAAGCTTATAAGGGAAGACCAGAAAATCTTTGATTGCTCTTCTAACACTCAGTACACACAAGATACAGAACACTAAAGAAAAGCACTCCTAGTCATATATGAGCATGTAACGTGGCATGGGAGGCTAAACCTTTCATCCTGGATGCAGAAAACCTGGTATCAGTTGTTAGCTTTGTAACTGGCCTGGCATCTAACACTGAGCAAGTTCATCTCAATACTTTCTTTCTCCACCATCAACAATGGGATTATAGCATTGACCTTTGCAAGGTCTTCTGAGATCTACTGATGAAAATTGCTGGGTGAGTGCATTATCATCATTCTTTGTACTATTGCTTTTGAAACACAGTAATAGATTGTTGTTATTACTTACACATATCAACCTTGATACAAATAGACCTAAAATATGTTTATGTTTTAAGGTACAGAGTTATTTAAAACAGTAACAAGCTATTGGATGAGAGCAAATGGCACTAAGTTGTGCCAGGAGAGGTTTATATTAGATATAACAAAAAATTTATTCATCAAAAGGGTTGTCAAGCATGAACAGGCTGCCTGAGGAAGTGATAGATACCCATCCCTGAAGGTATTTAAAAGACATGGACATGTGGCACTTAGAGGCATGGTTTAGTGATGGACTTGGCAGTGCTGGGTTAACAGCTGGACTCAATGAAGTCTTTTCCAACCCAAGCGATTCTATGAGCCTGTAAAGAGACAAAATTAGACAAATTTTTAAACCCCCATTACATTAAAATTGATCAAATGCATGCACATTAAATGTAATTTAATATTCTTTGGTGCCACTCTGTTTCTCAAAGTATAGACTTACCACTGTGACCAAAAATTACTTAGTTTCTATGCTTGATACCCATTAAAAAATCTTCAGATGATTGGTCTGCATACCTTTAGTAGGAGTTACAGTCATGGGGAGAAGAAAAGGAAACTGTCCATAGGCTTAAAACTTACTGGTGTTAGTTTTTACTGGTTTATTTGTTTGAATTGGTGTTTGGTGGTTTTGCCTTTTTTTTTTTTTTTTTTAATATGTCTGGGAAGTTACAATAATTTCAGAATAATTTAACTTTTTTTTAGGAAGCTTCACAAAACTCAGCCCATTGCAAATATTTATACTGGATTTGGTAGCCATTCAGGCTCTCTTCTATTTCTTGTGTCTACTTTTATTCTGTCTAAAACAGCTTACTGCTGTCTTTTCAGACCCTGTCCTAGGAGGTCTGTGTATAGCTCCCTTTGTTTGTCAAACTCTAATAGGCTGATCTCAAGTCGGCAGTGATTCTGTACCTACTTCTAGTGCCTTCAATGAAGAGTGGTACTGGCTGCCAGTGCAGAACATCTGTTGGAGAAAAGCTTGTAGAATTGTCCTGAGTTAGTCTCAAAACCAAAAATAATCCTGTTATTGTTTAAAACCTTTGTTCTATCTTTTAGGTGCTGGAATGCATGTTGTTTGTAATACATAAACCACACCTTAACTGGGTTAATTATCTTTTTCCTGAGAGCTCCCAGAAAGTGGTTGCTGAAGAGGAGAGAGACCTCAGTGACCTTGGTACTAGAGTTCAGTTCTTGCTCTGATCCTATCTCTGACAGTTGACTGGAAGATGTAAGATCTCTATGAGTAAAATCTGCAGCTTAGCAGACAAGTGGACAATTCACGTGACTGATTAGTTACAGCAGCATTTGATGTGCCCAATTAAGTTGCCCTGGTCAAAAAGGAAAAAAAAAAAAAAAGGCATTTTTCATGTCAGAAAATGAGCAAACACATCTGGAAGTAAAAACTGCAGGGATGGGGCTAGCCCGGCCAACGGTACTTCTGAAAATAATTTAGCTGTTACTATATATAAATGTTTCAGCGTGACCTCTCAGGGCAATAACGTGCTGAACGTGACTGATGTGATCCTGTAACGTATAAAATGCAGAATAGATGGGGGAGAGAGGGGAGTGGTGCTGCCTTTGTCCACAGCACTGGTGACACTGGAGCACTGCACCACTTCTGACATGCACGGTTCGGGATGAGTGGAAAAACACTAGAAACATTTTCAAGGAGGAACACAAAAATAATGAAGGGCATAAATAACAAGATACAAAATAGGGGTGCAGGTAGCTCAGGAGGCTGAGCGGGGACTCCATCACAGCGCAGACAGCCGCAAATGGTGAAACGGTCAAGTTAGACAAATTCATAGGGCTCAGGTGGCAGTGTTGCCTGGCTACACTGCACCTGTCTCAGCACTCGGTTCACACATCAGCTGGGCCTGGAATCTCCGGGTCCACAGCACTGATAAGTACCATTTAGCTTTGCAAGAACAGAGACCTCCAGCTATTCTGCACGGAGTGCTGCAGGCCGGTCAGGGCACCCAGCCGCTGAGGTGGCAGCACGGCGGCACTGCGCGACTGCGGCGGGCGGCAGTCCCTGTCCGGGTGGCCCCAACCGCGCTCTCGCTCCGGGAGCGCTTCTCGCCGAGCTGCGGCGGCTCCATCACCCGCTCCCGCCCTTCGCTGCCCACCGCCCCGCTCGAACGGGCGGTCCGGCCGGCCAATGCGGCGCGGAGCGGGCCTGTAATACACCAATGAGGGTTTGGTTGCTGGGAGCAATCGCAGAGGGACTACCCAATAGGAAAATTCGCGGCGCGGTTGCCGCGCTCCTTGTTGCGTTCCGCCCGCAGGCGGGCAGCGCGGGGCAGGCGGTGGCGGGCTCGGTGCACCCGCGGTCGCCTGGCCTGCGGTGACGGCGCGGGGCGCGCCATGGTGCGCACGCCTCCCGCTGGCCTTGGCCCCCCCAGGTGTGAGTGTTGAGGAGTGATAGCACCCCGCGTAAAAAAAAAAGAGTTGGAAAGACGGTACCGACATGGTCCGACCGGGAAACGCGTTCCTCTCTCTCGGCGGGCAGGGGCTGAGGGGCACTTCACCGAGCTAATGTTGGAATGGCACGCGTGGTTCCGCATTGCACTTGGACCTTTATTTAGCGCGGCCTTGAGGGCCGCCGGGAGGACTGTACTCCCCCGGGACGGCGAGTGGCCAGGCAGGGTGCGGGACCCGGTAGCAGCCGGTCCGCGTATTTTGGGGAGGGGTGAGATTCCCCTGCGTGCGCTAACAAACGCAGCCGGAGATTGCAGTAGAGACGGTAAATGCGAGAAAAGGGTTAATGATTGCTCCCTCCTCCCCTCCCGGCTGGATAAAGATGGTCTTGGATACCCTTTGTAAATAGGAATGTAGAGGTGGGAGGGGAGGATCAGCCCGACTCAGTCTACTACGTTGCCTCAGTGGGTAGGGAGGCGGTGGGGAGAGGCTGATACTGCCGCGGCGCTCTCCCGGGAGGAGGCGCGGAGGGACGGACGCGCCTTCCGCGGGAGCCGGGCATCCGCGGGCTGCGCCGGAGCGGAGGTAGTGAGCGGCGGGCTGGGAGCTCCGCGGCGGGGCTCCTGCTGCCGGGCACGGGAGGCGAGAGAGGAGGACAAGGGGCTGCAGTTGATGTGCTGCCCAGCGGCTGCCGAGTGTTTTACTGAAGAGTTGGTGCGGGGGGTCCCCCCGTCTTTTTTTCCGGAGCACCCGCCTTCTTGAAGCCGGCAGAAGAAAGGAAAATAAGCTGAGGACAGAGAAATAAGACGGAGGAGATGGTGAGCAGTCACTGAGTTGGGAGAAATGAATGAGGTTGTCGGGCAATTTTCTGTGAGAGGTTCT
Source organism: Psilopsiagon aurifrons (assembly GCA_025447955.1). NCBI lineage: Eukaryota > Metazoa > Chordata > Aves > Psittaciformes > Psittacidae > Psilopsiagon > Psilopsiagon aurifrons. The sequence goes on from JAOEHY010005232.1 coordinate 6,035, forward strand.
TGAAGGGTGTAGTACGTCCGGGATGATTTTGCATCACGATTGCAGACTAGCCTTCTTTGTCTGCTAAAGACTGGTGGTTAAGGTTTGACAGTGTTCATCAGTTTATTGTGAGATACGCAACGAAGAGTTGATGTGTACGAATGGCTAAAGCTGCATTCGGAAGCCACACACACAAATAACCCCTAAACAAACCAGCATTGTGTTAATCCTGCAATATGATGGGCAGCTCTTGTCATGGAGGGAAGTCTTTGCTCAGGTTATTTGTGGCATGCACAGGAGATGTCTCTCTTAGTAGCAAAGACTAAAGAAAACTAACCAATTTCTTCACAAATGTGATATCCATTACAGACTTAAAAGCGGAAGTTCAGTTTTATTTTTCATTATTATTTTCATTTCCCCTGTAGTATTGCTGATATGATTCAAGTCTAATGTTTGCAAAACTTGATCAACTTGTAAATGATGACTTTTAGCATGCAAATAGTAAAGAGTGTACTCTCCCTCTCTCTCCTTTTTTCTAATGTAGGCTCTTGCTTGTACATGTGGAAGGGGGAGATTCTTACAGCATGCACTTTGCCTTTCACAGTGTACTGTGGTGCCTTAGGTAGGTCACAATACAGAATGTGATCCTTAACATGTCAAAAAAATAAATTAAGCATTTTTTTATATCAAGTGAAGACCTGTTTTTGTACTAATATTAGCTTAAACACTAGATACAAGTTTTTGGGGGAAAACCTGCTGTTTTGTATTAATGGGAATGCTTTATGGTAAAAATCATCATTCTGAATGACATAATATTGACATTGGATGATTGTATCTTCCTGAGGACGAAGTGCTGCAGTCTGTATTAAGTGCATTAGCCCTTTAAGGTTCTATAAATTTAAGCATATTTTGTTTACAAATTTGTGCAGGATTGCATGGTGCAGTAGTCAAAACTGGAATTTTAGTGGCTTTAGGAATGTTTTTAATGCATTGCAAAAGAAAAATTGCAGCTTCATATTAACTCTGCTTGTGGAGAAGGATTGATTATAATAAAGTAACACAGGATATAGATGGTGAATAAAGTAACTGAAAGGGCTAGATAGTTTGGAGTTTGTTCAAAAAAATACAAGTTTTGAACTAAGATCTTCATCATGTGAGAGATTTGGATGGATGGCTGTTAAATTTATTTTAAGCAACATCTCTGTAAATGCTTGTCTGAAATATTTAAATTATATGCTCCATTAGGCAGATGGGTTTATCATCCCGTTGCTTGGCTAAAGGAATCTGTCAGGAGGGCGAGGTTTAGAAGAACAATACAGTTTGACTGCATAGTTTATCCTCATGCATTGTTCAGAGATGCATGGAATGTATTTTATTTGACATTAGTGATCTTTATGGAGTTGACTTTGCTGAATTTTATTTTTATGTCATAGTTGCTGTCAACATAAACAACTGAATTCCAAGTAATGTAACAATAAATCTAACCTACTATTTAGCTAGAATAGATGAAAAATAGTTCCCTTTGAATTTTTCATCTATTCATTCAGAATCTTTGTATAAGATTTCAGTCTCGGCAGTTCCTTAATATTGGAAGAACTGGTAAGAGTTACAAATGGAGGGAGATTCCCATTATATTAAGGCAATGTGCTAGGCATGGCAAAATTCCTCCCTTTTGCTTGTACTTTAAATTCGATACAAACTGCAGTTTAGAGAAGATATCCTGAAGATCATCTGCATGCATAATACAGTTATATAAAAAACTAAGCTTCAGTATTTGATTTTATGTAATGCAACACATTATTTCTGCAGTACTTTTGGTGGATCTTGGTTAGTGTCAGAATTGATAGGCTGTGAGGAAAACCTGTGAGAAATCTTGTGCTACCAGGGTTATAATTTGTTGCTCTTAATATTTTATTGTGTGAGTATAAATCATTGACAAAAACACTGTAAACAAATGCTGTAGCAGCTAAGTGTGAGATTACATTTAGTTTATGCCTTTACAGTTCAACCAGGGTATGACAGTATCTTGTCTAGTGTGAGTGCATTGTATTCCTAATAGCCATCATGGTAATCTTCAAAGCAGAAAGGTTAGGACAATTTGTTTTTTACTTTATTGCTGTCCCTACAGAAGAAGGGAGAGGAAAAAAGGCCAACTCTAGGATTATACCAATATAGATAAGGAAAGCATTTATTGGATGTGTTGCATGCAGTGCCTTGTTCAGACTTCATGTGAGTCATGTGGGAATTGCCACTGAGGTTTCTGTTAAGGTTAAAATCCACACATCTTTAGAAAGTGCTCTTTCCATAATGCAGAGCATTTAGATTATACATATAACTTGAAAAACATATTTTCTTCAGAAAAGACCATTAGCAATATTATGGGTGTAAGCATTAAAACAAGAACAAGGAGTTTGTGAAGCATTCCCTTGAATTCTGAGTAGGATGTGGTATGCGTGTATGCTGAAGCAAGTATAGACATCTCAACAGCTGAAAAAGTAGCAACTGTCTCCCGTAATGAAATGTTTTTTATTTCCCTCAGTTAACTTGTGTGAAAAAAGCCAAACCTGAAAAACTGGTGCAAGGTTTTTGTTTGTCCTTTTTGCTCTTGGCCTTGCATTTTACAGACTGTCCAGAACAAGCTGCAAAGCTGCTTCTGGTTCTTTATGCTGAGGTTCTGGAGGTCTGGATCTTCTGCATTATCTTAGGTTGCATTCATTTTAAATGGCATGTAAGACAAATATCTAATTCTAGTGAATCTGATTCTTTTTCCATGTCTGCTTTTCTGCAACATTTTAAGGAAAGGCAGCTTAACTTGGTAGTATCTAGTCATTTGAAAGGCTGGCAGTCAACCCTCTGGCGGTCACACTTTCAAGAAGTAGCATTTTTGGTGTGTAAATGGCTAATCATTTAGTGGTAAGTGGACAGCATCTATTATTCATCATTAGTTTGTACATACTACATCAAACAATATCATTTTTGAATCCTGATTAGGCTCATTGATTACCGCTCTGTTGCAGGATAGTTTGACATTTTGTTCTACCAACATACATACCTTTCTTGGAACATCTTGGGGATAAAAAATTTACAAGAGACCTGGGAGAATGGGTGGCATTCTAAAATATTTTAATCTCTGTTAGAGAATACTTCAGTTTAGTTAATGAAGCACATATCTAGTCACTACAAAGAACATGACTGAATAGATTCATAGCTGTCATTACTGGGAGCATACCACTACTGAAACAAATGGCCTCTCTCTGAAAATAATGGATGTTAACTAAGCAAGGCACCATTATATGCCTGAAAATGACTGGCTTTACCGATATTTATTTTTAACTGATTGCTATATGGAATTCTATGAAAGTGTTTATACCCTCATATTTTCCTATGCAATTACATTTTTGTTGTCTAATCTAGATAAAATCAATGGAAATGTCACTGGTTCAAGTAGGAGCCATCTGAAGTTGATTCAGAGAGGTTGGCTGCAATGAACCAAGGGATCAGATTAATCATATCTTTCAAAATCAGGCCCTCAGAGGAATTAACCTAGGAAAACAAAATCAGTGGGTACTTCTGTATGTATCTAAAACTGCATTTTCTCACGAGTGGACTTCTTGTACAAGACGGGAAATGTTTATTAGCAGTAGTACACTGAGGAAAGAAGCTGTGAGCCTGGGTATGTGCAGTTCTGCATCTCTCCAGATACTTCTTTGTGAAGACTCTCTTGGTCTGATTCTACAAGTCTTAATCCTCTGTCATCTGCTGATATTAATTACCATGTGACAGGTTGAGTGATTTTTGAATATAGAACATATTTAGAAAGAGCAGAATTGTAATATTTAGTTGGCAGATTTGAGGTGAGTAGTCCAAGAAAGTAATTTTCATCCAACACTTGCCTAATGGTGATAACTGCTAATGGCAGTATTACAAGGTACTAAGATCCCTTAAGAACCCATGGGTAGAATTGTGCTTCTCTGTTTCACTCTTCAGTTTATATTGCCCTGGGAAGACCTTTCTGTTTCTGAACTATGTGCAGTATGCTTTATCTCTGCAGATCTGATAGACAATTCAGCATCTTTGCTCCATAAGGTCCTTGTCTGCAGTGTCAAAATTTTCTGTGCATACTTAAGCTGATGTTGTTTATAATTATGCTTTTCCTGCATCATTTTGTTTTGGAAGCTGCAAAGGGGTTTCCATGAGCTACTGCGCAGATACATGCCAGTGCACCACTGATCTATTAGCTTATGGTTTGCAGGTCAGGGAGAAATTGAGATTTTGCTATCTAAGTAATATCAACTCTTTGCTGCTTCAGTGCTTACATGACATCTCAAGTTGGTTGAAGATTAAAAGGATGCTGTCAAGGTATCTTTCACAGTTTCATTTTTATTATTTATTTTGTTTGCGCTATTATTGCTGTCATAAGCCATCGGAAGCTTGAAGTCTAGTGCCTTGCCAGCAGGTCTTTGTCCTCCAGAACAGTTAGTGTTTAGCTGCTTATGGTTTATTTAAGAGTTGTGAAACATTTACTGTCTTCTGAAATACATTACTGAAGAGTTACAGCTTAAACATTGCAAGCGAGAGGGAAGAAGTGAGTAAATCAGTTTCGGGCCAGTCCTGGCATTGTGTCGTTACAGTAAACTAGAAGTATTTCTTCTTTTCCTTATTTCTTTCAGAATTTAATAATTTGGGAATATAGAATTAGGCATTAGTGCTTCCTTGCACACTCATCCATGAGAATGGACTTTCCAGGGGATTGATACCAAGACCTGCGTTCTTAGTTGGATATATCTTGAATTTTTACCACTGCAGTGGTATTGGCTGAGGTGCTGAGCAGTAGCTTCATTTAGGGTACTGGCCAGGAAAAGATACCTTTACAGGACCTTACAGCATCTGGGCTTTATTTCTGCTATCATAAAAGCAAAGATCCTGGGGGTTTTGTACTGAAAAATGCTAAATTAACTTGTTGCTGTAAGAAAAGCTTTTCTTGATTGATCGACATGTGTTGCAATGTGAAGTTAGTGAAACTAGAGCTACTGTTTCCAGTAATTTAATTGCCTGTTCATCTGCTCTGGCAGTGTAATTTCTGGCCATAAGTTGGAAGCATATCAGTTCAATTCCTCAATGGGACCTTCTCATTACAGTAAACATTCTCTATTTAGTTTACATTATGTAGTGATGAACATCTAAGTAACTGCTATTCAGAACAGTGACAGATGCAATCACACAGACTTTTACTGGCTTATTCCTATGGCTAAGAAACTGTATTGCAGTGTTTAATTAATCAACAGTATCTGCATCTACTGGATTCACAGCTTGATGAGAGCTGAACGTATATAGTGGTACTGGGTAGACTGATTTTTGCAAGTTTTTAATGAAGAAGTAATTATCTTTTTGGCGGTATGTAGAGTAGAAAAGGTTGCCGAGGTTCCCCAAAGAAAAGTGAGTTGTGGAGTGGCTTCAAATGTAGTTCATAAAGTGTGGGCTATTTTGGGGAAGGAGAACCTGTGATGATGCTCAAGTTGGGATAGCTGCAGTAATTTCAGGCATTTCGATTAGATGGCTTAGTTAGAAAGGGCAACCACTTCTGGCTGCAAATAAAAGCAATGGATAGAGATGGACTGACTTCCTTGGAGGTTGATTCAGTCTGTGAGTTTGAATCAAGTGGTTTAACTGGCACTTGGAAGGAGCCTTTCTTCTCTCTCTGCTGAGTAGCAAATTCAGATAGTGTATGCAGACTAGCTTCCAAAATAAAGCATGTATGTCAGGTACTGAGAGTGAGACAGTGTGAGTATTATTCTTGCTACGTGTACACGAAAACTGAAGAGCTTTCACCTGGTGGGTATTGTAGTTCCTCCTTGCTGAGCTGATTTTTTTTTTTTTTGTAGACAGCTGTTCATTTCTCTCACCTATGAGGTTAATTGTAAAAGGTTGAAAGGGGAAAAGAGAATTCTGGTCATTTTTGTGCAGTTGTCTGAAGTTTGAAAGAATTCTCTTGACAGCTGATTGAGCTTCTTGTGATGTAGCATCACAGTCATTGCTCATAGCGGTCTGGTAGAATCTGTAAGCTTGCTACTGCTAGAGTTTCTGTTTTGCTGTTCGTGGGAAAGAGGCAGAAGCCTTAGAAAAGACTGCATATGGAGAGGAAGGTGGGCATGACTATGACTTAATGGTGTTACACAGTGGCTTGTCAAGGAGAATTGCACTGGTGTCAACAGGAGAATCACAGGAAATACAGGTGTCTCACAAAATTAAAATGGTGTGGGGTAGTTTTTTGGTGGGTGTGTGTGTGTTGTGGGTTTTTTTGGTCTTTTTTTAAGCAGGGTTCTCTAGGATGTGTGTAGAGCACTAATTATTGGTGTAGGCACTTTAAACAATATTCTGCTCTTTGACATATAATGCTAACATTTTGTTAATCTTCTATGGTGGGTTAAGATGGCGTAAAGCTCAGATTGCTGGAATTAGAAAGTCTTCTGTCTCTTGTGTCTGGATCTGTTTCTCTGTTTTGATAGGCCTGTGACAGTGAGTGTTCTGCTTTGCATCTACTCTGAAGTATGTAAAAGAAAAATTCTTATATATGCTAACATTACAAGTGTTTCATACAATTGTGCTAATAATATTGTACTTTTCAATGCTTCACAAATCTTTGGCTTATGGTTAGTATTCTGCTGTTGTACACTGCTGGTAAGTTGTGATTTAGAAATGAACTCTGTTTAAAAAAGTGAAATGATTTCGCATTTCTTCTACAAATCTCAATCTGTTGCAAGGAAACTTTCAGTCATGTTGATCAGTAAAATGACAATAACCATCCATAAAATTTTGATTCAGTTCTGCGTAGCAGTATCTCAGTAATGGTCTCAAGGTATTGAAAGCATAGTTTTATTGTATGCAGTAGCTATAAATTTTAGAGTTTCCCAATATGTTTAAGATATATATTATTCTGTCTGAATAAATATCACATTTGACTCTATTTTATTAACGTAATGTCAAGTGAAGTCTCAAACATGAATCCTAACTTAAACTGGCAGTGTTCTGCTGCTTTGCACCGCAGGCCAGGTCATGCCATTCTGGTATAACTCCTCCATGTATTTTTAGACTGGTTCTTCTTTAATTCAGTGTGACAATACAAGTAGTGAGTTATTGACAGCAGCTAAAGTGAAACCATTATGACTGTGATCAATAACACACCTGCAGAGAATAACAACTACTACCAGGGACATATTTTGTATTGATTCAGAAATTTATGCTGTCTCTACTACACCCAGTCTGCTACTTCCATAATTTATGTCATAAAATTTCTACTTTAGAGAAGCTGTTACTAAGTTAAATACCAAGAAATGATGACATATCAGGATGTAAAGTGCATATTGAAGATTTTACTACAAGCAGAAGTAGTACTTGCTAAATTCCTGTGGGTTCTGATTCAGGACCAAGGCACTTCCTTACTGCAGGCTGAGAGATAATAGAAGAAAAAAGCCATGTTCCCTCTCCTCAGGCAGTCTTTTAGAGGTGAAGGGTAAGATGCTGTTTTTAATGTGATGTTATTGAATTGTATGATCTGTAAGTTTGAAACCTTGATGGACTTCATCTGTAACAGAAACCCTTATTCCAGTTCTGTCCTTAAACTGGAATGTAACTTTCTCTTAATATGGATACATCTCCTTATGAGTACCTTCCAGCTTCTATGATTCCATAATGATTCCATAATGTTTCTGTGCCTCTCCCTAGCTATCCTCTGATTTTCTTTTCCAAGCCTAAAGTCAGTGAAATTGAAGAGAAGGTACAGATTATGACCAAGAATTTGGGAATTCCAATGTTGCTTGAAAGTAATACCTAGCTTCTTGGAGATGTGTGTTTATTCCCTTACTTGCTAATTCTGCATTTGTTTTGTTGATCAGGTGACTAGCCACAAGTCCAATGGAAAATGACTATGTTTTTATACTGAATTGAATAAAATTTCTTGGTGGGCTTTAAGCATGATAAGAAGACATGAACAGTGTATCATGAATAAACTTGGTGTACGAAGCTTCAAATTCAGTTGTTCATCCAGATTCATGTGTACTTTATTAATTCTTGATTTGAATGGCAAATGGAAGACTCCAGTGTCCAAGTATTGCATGCACTGGCTTCCTAGATATACAGCCTTCTATTTTTGGTGGTACTACCACCTTTACATTCAAGTATACCTACAATTTGTAATCTCAGTGTAGTCCAGAGAAATACAAATGGCTTCAAATCTGCTATTCTTCAGGTTATTTAATAGAATTCTAGTGTTTGGTTAACTTCCAGAGTTCATTTGTTGCCTGTTCTCTGTGGCATTATGTGAAAACTGTGTGCTGTAGGAACAACTACAGTATAAAAGGCCTGGTTTGTGCTTCACATGTTCAAGGCTCAGTACTAAGGAGTTAAGCATCAGGCCTGTGTGGTTATTTAAAAAATGCATTTGCAAATCAATGTGAGTCTTTAGACTAGCAAACTATGAGGAGCTTTTAGCATAAATCTTGGTTATTTTATTTTTTTATGTCAAAATATAAATGTATATTTGTATACATTTGGAAGACTTGAGGTCATACAGGAGACACAAGAATTCTGTGGCCTTTTTCTCCATGCTTGTTTAAAACTGCACACAGTTTTGAAAGCACTTAGTACATTCCCAAACCTGAGTAGGGAAAAGCTCAAAGGTACTCACCACTGTGAATAACTTCCAAATCAAAGTTTCCATTTATACTATTGTAAACTGTGCAATTAAGTGCAGTTTCCAGTTGAGATTGTATAATGCAGAGAATATTGAACATCCACGCTTGCCTCAGGCTGTCTAGTGGACTATATTGCCCACAATTAAACAGATGAGCGCACAAATAAGGATAGGCATCCTTCCAAACAGTTCTAGCTATATTTAGCAAATTCTTCTCATTTCCCTGTCTGTAGGATGGTAGTGATGTTGGTAACCTAAACATTAGCCAATAGAGCTGTGAGTTGCCTAAGCCCTGTCCTACAAAACGATACACTTTCCGATATTATTTTGACCTTGTATTAGCTCTCTTTTATTTTATGCCCCATGCGAGAAATTAGCTTTACATTCTCCATCTGAACTTAGAAATAAGAAGCCAGTTCTCTGTGCCCCAAAGGAATAGGAAGAACTTGAAAATTTCACAAGTTAAATATTCTGGAATTTATGAATGGTAAAACCAAGGCAGGGGGCAATACAGAGAAATCTCCTTTTATTGGAAACTAAAGCAATAGATTCTGTAATTTTTCCACCTTGTTTTAAGTATCAATTTCTGAAGTACTACTGTGCCTCTTGCTAAAATGCAGTAAGCTTTGTGTGTAGCATTACCTTCAGAAAATACTGACTTCGCAGTTTTCCTAATTGATATTTGCTTTTTTTCCCTTCATAAACTTCCACATTATCCAAGTACATGTTGACGTTGATGCTATAGCTGGCAGGCTTGAAAGATGCAGCCAATTCACAGTATAATTGCTTCATTTTCCTAAATAAATGACTAACTTCAACTTAAGAAAACATAAATAACAGCTTAATCTCATAGTTGCTCTGTGGAGGTGCTGTGTTTCAGAAGGGAGACCTTGTAACTGTTAGACTTGGAAATTAACGGGTGTGATTTTTTTTCCCCTGCTTTTTTTGGTGGTTTTGTTTTGTTTTGTTTTTTAATTGTGAAAGAGATATATTCCTAACTCCCCTATACCTGAATCCAGAACAAATGGATTCTCTTCCCATTCTCCTACTTAAGGAAAATACTGTTTCCTTTTCTTTCAAATACGAAGTTGTAAAGATACCGTAATCTCCATCTGCATTCCTACAGCCAAGTGCCTGGTTTTGGTATTTCAGGGAAAATCAGGTCTGAAAGGATATCCTCTAAACTGCCAGCATGTGCATTATTCCTTAGTCGTCACAGAAACCTGAGCTGTAGAGTAAGTAAATGATTCCACATTGGAGCTTCCACTGAAGTTTAGCTGTGTGGGCTTTGGTTGGAGTGTGGACAGCTCTGCTGCTGTTCTGCCTTTTAATCATCTTCTGCATATTTTCAGCTTTCCAGGAACTGACCATGTTAATGGTGAAAAATTTCTTCATTCCTCAGCTCATTTATTTATTTAAGTTCAGCCAGTTCATATCAGTTTGGTTACCTCCTTTCAGCCTTTGTTTTGTTGGTCTGAATAATCCAAACTCTTTTTGTCTGCTCAGAAAATGGGCGTTACATTCCCAGGTAGTGTCAGTAGTTCCTATTTGTGCAGAGTCAGTCTTTCTCCAGTATGCATCTCTGGAATACCATACTGAATTCCAGATGCAGTTCTTCTTTTGTCACATACACTAGTATTGGCAATTCCCTCCTCTTGCTGAAAATAGTTCACTGTTAGATTTTAGTGTTACATTGTCTTTTCTCACATACAGCTCTCCCTTTTCTTACATAGTTGATTAATACTTTCTTTTTTTCCTTCTTTCCTGAAGAAATGTAGGAAGGTCCACCATTTCTAAGCTTGCTTGAAAATGTGTGTGTCTTACAAAAGAAAACTCTTTGGTTCTCAGATATAACATAATATGGTGGGGTTTGTTGCCTTTTCCATCAGACTTGATTAATAGGCTTGTGTAAAGAACCAGGCAGTAGACGTGAAACAATATCCTAGATAAATAGCTAATATCCCAACTAACGCTCAACTAGAATAACTGTCCTTTATCTGAGAAGGAGTATGCTGCTCTGTCCTTTTATCAGTACTGTGATATTTCTCTTGTAGTGTGTTCAGTTTTAGAGAGGATTCTTGTATCGCTAACCATTTTGGGGCACTGTGTCTAGAAAAGGAGAGATTAATGTGAATGGGGAGACTGGACAGGGAGTGGTAGAGGATGCTGACATAGCCAGGGGACAGGGAGATGGAGGTTGTTTTCTCCATCAGGAGGTGGTCATTAGTTGACCACCTTAGGACTGAGAAAACTACAGTAATTGGCAATAGCCATTTTAAGCATAAATGAGATTGTGCTGCCTTTTTATTGGATTTGTCTTCAGTGCTGCAGACTTAATACCTGTGCAGTAATGAATAAGTACTGCTGTATTTTGAAAGTGCTGTTTTACTTCATTAAAATTGGCTGCTGATCCTGGTAGTGAAAGAACTTAATGGGTACCAAATGTAGATGTCTGTTGAACTAATGCATTTGGCAAAAGGAGGCTGTGAGCAAGAAGTGTGTATGTGATTGTACTATGCAGAAAGCAAGGCATGTGAGAAAAGCCTTTTAGCCCTAAAGAGGCCTAAAAAAATATTAGTTTGTCATGGTACCACAAAAGAAGGGAAAGACTAGTAAGGATTAGAGGGAAACCCACAACTATTTCCTGTGAAAATGGGTTGAAGTCTAGGGAAAAGCAGGTGGGCTCGCAAAGGAAAGAGTGATATTTTTTAATTTTATCTTTCTGTTTTCTTTGGAGCAGTAAATGAACATGTTTTAGTCTCGTAAAAGCTTCAAAACCAGTAATGCAGGTATCTCTGTTAAAGAACAGAGCTATTGTTTCAGACTCAGAAAAACTGTGGAGCTGCAATCTGCAGAAGTCCTGATCTTTCTGACTTTCGTTGAATTCATAAGGGTAAGTGATACAGAGTTCTCAGAAGCTTTACTGTCTGCATAGTAGCTCAATTAAGAAAACTAGAATTCCACGTAGTGTCTGATTTAAATGACCTTTCTACTGTCTGTATTGGTAAGTATATCTATATGTACCCATGAGACTGCTCTGCAGAGCATATAATTATTTTGTTTACATTTTGAGATTGATGTGAGTGGAATCAATACCAGTTACTTTGCTTTTCATTACTGAAGGCATCTGGAACGTTGACCAATCTTATTTTACTTGTGTCAAACAGATCACAAAGCCCTTATATACACATCATTTGACCTTCTAGGACATTCTTCAGAGAGCTGGCAGGCTTAGCATGTCACTTTTCTTCTCACTTGAAGAAATTAAATCTAATTTGGAGGATCTTACGTAGATCAATGTAGATACAGATTAAAGGTGCACACAATGTGTGAGGAGTCCAGAGTGGAAATAGTTGTAATGAAGATGGGGGTTGGGGAAGGGATGGACAGACACATGACACACACTCTGAAATAGACTGACTTATTTTAGAGTGCAAGATTGATAATTTAGTGACTTCAGTAGGTGCACTGGTAGAAAATACTTACAGCAAATTGGAGAATTCTCATGGGGCAAAAAAAAAATATCTCAAGCCTTTTTCTTCTGGAAAATATAAAATGAGAAAAGAATTATGCGCAGGTACTATTTCACAGTTTTAGTACTTGTGATCAGCTGCCTGATACTCATTTATCTCTTCATACAGGTGTAATTCGCCTGAATACACATGAATTACTTAATGTATTTTAAGAGCATAATAATGAACAGAATTAACTTCTGCTTGGGAAACCTTTGGCACTTCATTGCCTGTTAGTATTGTCCTTCTTGCGGCAAATGTCACTTGAGACTTGTATTAAACAACAAAAGATATGCTTGTGTGTTCTTGTCATTTCACATGAAGTCAAATGGCTATTTTCTGATAGAAATCTCAAGAACATTGAGTTTATATAAGTTTCTCTCAGTTCCACTTCAGAATAACTGCTTGCATGTATTTTTTTTTTGAGGCAAGGAATATTAATAGTAGATTCTTTGTGATAAATTATTTTAAGTATCTTTGACACCGCAGAATTGAAAGAATCTGATTGGGTATGTACAGTAACAGGACAAAACCCAAATGGTTTAAAATAGGTGTAATATCCAGGAGTGAAAGATGTGTGCCTGTATTGTGTGTCCTTGTGAGACTAGGGAATTTGGAGCAGTCATTGAAAGATTAAGGAATCCAGCTCTCCATTATTGGACCCAGAGGCCATACTGTGTCATTACTAATGCATGCAGGCATGTTCAATAAATTTCATGGTTATACATCTGATTGTCATTTTCAGAGCTCATTGGTTTAAGCAGCTCCCACTGATCGAGAATACTACAGCAGGCATCACAGGCTAATATACTGATAGGTACAAAGTGGAGACATGTTATTTCAGTCAAAAATTGAGGAAAAAAATGTGCTGTGGGGTGAACTAAACACTGGAGCAAGGTGCCCAGGGAGGTTGCAGAGATTTACATTCCTGGAAAATTTAGAAATCTGACTGGAAAAGATCCTGGGCAGCTTGCTCACATTGACCCTGCTTTGAACGGGGGAACTGTACCAGGTGGTCTCCAGTGGTCCCTTCCAACCTCAGCCGTTCTGTGATTCTGTGAAAATAAGATGGTTAATATTTGAATATTCTGCAGCTTATTCTGCTTTCTACAAGAAGAAGTAAAGTTGCAAGGATGCTAATGGTGGAAATGGCAGAAAGTCCAGAAAGGAGTTTCAGGAATGCAAGGCAATCTCCCTTTATGTTTCTTATCAGTGAGTATAACCTCCCAGCATGGGCAAGGGAGAGCTGATGGACAGAGCTGTGGGTCAGACTGGGATGTGGCTACAGTTCCAAGGGTACCATTAGCAGCTGCATTTATGAAACTCAGTTTAGTTGTTTTTTTTCTTTAAATTAGCCTAGTTGTATTCATGTAAAGTAACACTTGAGTTCAAACTTCTGCCTTTAATGACATAAAGAATTTTAAAAGGCTTATTTAAATTTAAGGGCTTCTACTGTCATTTTATACAGCTGTCTTCAAAGCATATTGAATGTAATCTTTTAATGAGTTTTGGCTTTGCCGGTAGATACATGTTTCTTCCATTATCTTGTTTGTTTCTATTTGGTATTTTGTACTTTTTGAGTAATATTTGCAATTATTTTCCTACAATACCGTGTTAGCAACAGCAGCAGGAAGGCATAGTTAGCTCAGCTGGAACATTTTGGCCTCAAGACTTATTGTTATTGCATTCAGAGTAAGAAATAACTGCCTGCTTATCTTTGTGGTATTCTCATTCCCTTCCTCCTCTTACCCCTTTTCTTGTTCTATATTACTTTATAGTTCAGAATTAAGACAGATGATAGGAATAGTGGGTATGAGTTGATTGTAACAGATACTCTCTGACACTGGTGTGTCTGTAACTAGGAAGATGAAAACAATGGGCAGTAAATATTTTGGACAAGCTGAAAGATGTTGCTAAAATAATTCATAATTGTCTTGCCTGTTAGCCTGGATAAACAAAGAGAAAATGATTTCCTTTTGTTTGTGCAGATTTTTGAAGAGCCTCGGAATTGCTGTGATGATGCATTGAGCTGTATTGCTGCTCAGTGCTCACTGCTATCTGTTGACTTAATTAATATTACCTGTAACTTTTGTCAGTGCAGTCTTCCTGTTGAGAAAGTGGTTCTGCGGCAGAGTCATGGGACTGGAGATCTGTGCTTGGTTTTCACCTCTACATTGGTTTACATTAAAGCACCTTGAGGACATATTTGTAATATTAAAATAAAGGTGCTTAGCCTTTGTTTAAAAGGCTTTATGTACCTAATGAGCACGTTTTTCTTGTTTCCTGAGGACAAAGCCTGAGCTGTTAAATTTGTGGCAGCTAAACAAAACAATTTTTGAACCAAGTCATCGTTTTCAGCACCAATAGAAGGTCATGCCCTTGTCAGCTGGCATTTCTTCAACATAAGGTTCCAGTCAGAATTGGCTGCCATATGCTTAGAGTAGCTTTTTGGGACCTTCACCCTTTAATGTGTTTGGAACTGCTAATATGGTGGGTCTTTTGAATATTTATAAGAGATTTGTTAAGATAGTCCTTACTGCAGTTATTCAGGGTATATACTCGTTAACTGTCAGTAGCTGGTCTGGCAGAAAGAAGTTTGTTCAAGCTCATGATAGACCACTGGGTTAAGTGTTGCTCTTCCATTATTTCTTCTCTCCTTAGTGTTGTGTGTTGTGCCATGGTGCTTATTTGGCAAGATCAAAATACAGTTCCACTTGTATTACTTCCGTAGTTTTAGTGTTGGCCTGGTTCCTGAGAAATTCAGACCTTCTGAGACCTTTTTACACAACGCTGTAAAAGAAGACTGGAAATCTTGTTCATTAGCCCTGCTGCTTGATTTACCTAGTGCCTTGCTCAGCTGTGTTATACTGGGATGTCCAAAATCACATTACATCCATGCCCCTTGCCGTTTTAAGAGTAGGTAATTGCAAAAACTTAGGGGTATGTTTTAATAGCAGGTGATTGTTCTCATCAGGAACTGTATTAGTCTGATCTTTTTACAGTGCATGTATCATACACTTGAACTTCTCTTCCCGTGAGCATCTTCAGATGCTGAATAGCAATTAGTTTTTAATCAAATAGAAATTACCATAATGTCAAGCATACTTTTTCAGCTGTGTTCTTGAAAAACAAAGGAAGTCAGTCATAAATGTAAGTTATGTTTATAACTTCTTCCTGAAATCTCCCTAGGTGCTACAGGCATGTATAGGTAGCAAGGTAGCCATAATGGTAACTTGACTGACATCTTGATGTACATTTCAAACATAAATTACCACAACTTGCCATTCAGCTTTTGTTTTTTCTTAAACAGAGAGATTCTTAATAGTGATTTTTTAATATTCCATAATTTTCCACTTTTTTAAAGGTAGAAGCTTTTAAAGTGGCTCATACAGAATTGCCATACTTACTTAAAAACAGTTTTAGATGGGTTGGTTTAGGATTTGTTGCAGTGCTTCAAAATTAAAGCTACTAATGGCATTTCTTTGATCTGTAATACTACCCCACTGATGTCTGCTTAATATTGTTTCTGGTTGTTACCACTGTTCGCTTTTTTTTTCTGGTTAGGGGAAATCATGTGTTCATTTTAATTTTCTTGGAAACAAAATGTAGAAGGGGAAGCAAAGGCAAGATCGTGCTTCTGATTCTGGATTGAATTGTTAATAAGAAAGTGAAACTTTTGAGAGAAGTTCTTGCCTGAGGTTGCATTTGTTCCATTCAACACATTTCTTATGATTCTCCTGTCTCCCTCAGTGCTGCTCCTGGAACGCCATGACCCTTATAATGGAATTTTAGTTTGTCACAAACTGAATTTCCGTGTACGTGCTCTACTTGAGAGTATGTTTCATGTTTGTGATGAGGTCTCTCCTTTGTTCTGCAGTCCTTAAAAGCATTTACTTATCAGATTTGAAGATAAATAATGCATCCTGTTTACTAATTAGATAAATTTTCATCAAGTGTCATCTTAAAGTCATGGGAATTGCTGTATTAAGGCATAGTGTTGCTTTATAACTTGTAAATTATGAAATGAAACAGAAAATTTACTGTTGAAGGTGAAGGCACGCGAGGAGAATACATGATTTCTGTAGGTGGCCAAATGCTGACTGGCTTACAGGAATGCAGGGAGGACCCCAAAGTTGGTGTGGTTTTTGTTTATTTTTTGGGTTTGTTTGTTTGTTTTTTGTTTTGTTTTTTTTAGATCTCTGATTTAAAAAGCTGCTTTTTTTTTTCCCTGTTGAGTGCACATGCATCTTCTGTGGGTCTGAGTGTTAGTCAGATTTTACTGCTATTAGTGGGTTCAGGCTGGGCCTTGTGTATGAGCAGTCTTCATTGGGGAGTATAAAAAAGCCCCCAGACTATACCTTAGTTATTTGTGATGTTGATCACTTCAGTCCCTGCTATTAGAGGATGCCCTGTGTGTCAGTGTGACTGTCCTACACCTCTAGTGTGGCCAGCAGTAGAAGTTGTATATAGAGTTGTCCCATTGCTCAGGTCAACAAGCTATTAGTCACATTAGTCATAGGGTTTCTATTCAGTTTAATGTGTCTCTTATGTTTTTCAGGGATATCTATAACTGAGTTGTGCTTTATGAACAAGGAAAGGGGCCTAACAACTTGCCTGAAAGGGTGGTAAGAGTTGTCAAAATTTTCTTACGTATGTTTTTCTTATACAGGTACATGTCTATGAAATCTAGAAGGCAAAATTGTTACTAATTTAATCTCTCTTGCTAGTTACTGTTCCAGACAGTCTTGGCAATTGTCATTCTTTAGCCAGCAATAAAGTGATGAAAGACTAAATTCATTTTATTGTAAAAGTCTTTAGCGGCTTCTCTCAAACAGTAGGACTGTTGAACTGAGTATGACTAAAATATGCAAGAGTATGAAGTAGTCTTGGAATAGCAAACCACCATCTAAAAACAAATGTCTGTATAATCAAAATGTAGAATAATTAACTGCATATAATGTAACTAACAATAAAGGTTCCAGAACTTTATAAATGGACCTTTTCAAAATGTTTCGTTCTGCTGCTGTCGTGCTTTTAGACAAGACATGAACTGGCTCCTCACTTCCTAACTATTAGTTTTGTGTTCAGCTGTGCCATCAGTCTTCATTTGAGATTGTTGCATAGAGAGCTCAGAGAACAATCTGTGGTACATGAGTGTAACACAGGTATAAATTCAGTGGTTATCTACTTATGCGTATGGGATGTGTGGCTTCCTGCAGCGTGTGACCCTTCTACTAACTTACCGCTTTTAAGTGAAGGGCCCTTGTCAGAACAGTAGCATTAACGTAGAGACTAAGCAAATTATTAATTTGTATGATTTCTGATGATTTGGGAGGTCCTCCCTGAGAACTAACTAGACAGAAGTTTTCTTACACAGGAAAAGCCATCTATGGTGGGATAAAGGAACATAACTTTTAAAAGATGGTCTTTCAAATGGCTGGAGCCAGAAGACAGCTGCACTTGCTAAAGGAACAGAATTGCTCATACTCTTTAAAGCATTGATTTTCTAATTTAATTTCTTTTAATAGTCTCCATCTTTGTTTTGGAAATTAGAATTTTGGGAGCAAGATGGGAATGCAGTTTGCACACTACAAGCAAAGCAGAAAGTTACCACTTCTTAATAAACTGAACAATGTAGAAGAGGTGGGAGATTTCTTAGGTCTTTCAATGTAACAGTCATTCTGAGGTGAAGTTTGTCATGTTTAGAGCAAAGGAAAATAATTGTAGGGATGAAAGGAAGCAAAGTGACAGGAACTAGAAGGTGTTATCTCTTACAAAACAGCCTCACTACTTATTCAAAATTAGGAAAAATGTAGCAGGCAATCAATGCGATGATGTTTGTGGATACATGAGCAACCTGTTACTACTCTGCAGCATCTTTGTGAAAGAATATCCAATTCTGAAAATGTTCCTGCTCTTTCTAAACTGAAGAAACCAGTAATTGTGCTGTTGTTGCCAAATATTTTTTACAGAGTTAATATCTAAACGGATCTGCTTGTTTCGGTAGTGGAGTGCCATATATTTTCAGAATGATGGTGCTTTATGTATTGCTTGTCAGCCCTGAAGAATGCTAGTTAGTTCCTTCAAGTGCAGCTCATTGGTTGAGACTGCTCACTTACAGAGCAATTTTAGGTTTATTTTGATTGCTTATTGGTTTGTGGGTTTTCATGATAAAATAGAATGGCTTTTTTTTTTTTTTTTTTTTTTTTTTTTTTTT
>JAOEHY010005232.1:32340-76138 GCA_025447955.1 Psilopsiagon aurifrons
TTTTTTTTGCATTTAATAAAAAAGCTCTTTGCTCTATTACTACAAATTTAATTGGAGTTTCTTTATTTTTAATAAGTTTTAGGTTACAGATAATCCGTATTTGCCGTTGGAAAAAAAAAAATGCCCTTAAATTCCTAAAGCCAGAAATCCAGCATTTGTGTACACAAAAAGGTATATAACTGATTAAATTCCCATTTGAAAATGAACTCTTTGTATACTTCTTTGAACAAATTTTAATTCCAGCTATGCACCCGTAACACATACAAATGACCCAGAAGATTTGGGTCTTTAAATCAGTCAACTCTAATTTATACAGCCTTGAGATTTTAAGCCAAAAAGAGCTTTGCCAGCTGTTTTAGGAGTTCAGAACTGTTCTAGTACCAAATAGGGAGAATTTCTGTTGTTTACTCTACCAGTACATAATTATTTATAAATACTTCCATAACATGTATATATTTTATACATACTATAGACTGTATAATTTTAAAATTTTAACATATCATTTATAATTTATTAATTTTATATAATATGTATATATATATCAGAAAAATGCTCTGCCAAAGGGCTGAATAATTTTATACTCTAACGGGGATGGTGACAGCTCTTATAAATTGATTGCTTCATCTTAGCATAAGCTGTCTGTCCTGCCTCAATGTTCCTAAACTCAACTCCTCTATCAGCAGGGCAGCACAAAAAATTATAGTAGTATATCAAAACATAATATTTGTGCAGCTTAAAATTTAAATTCTACTACCTCTAGACTGTTACATATATATGTAACTACGCATTTACTTGAGTGTGTAATAGTATGTGTAGCATATACTTGCAACATGAGTGTTTTAAAGAATGTGGTCTGATGATCAAATGGCATTAATCACAGCTAAAGAGAAAACTTACAGTCTTTTATGCCCAGGGGCTGACCTTGCAAAGGCTTGCCTGAAGAGAATAGGAAAAGGTAATCTATTTGGATTCTGTTCTATATTCACCCTGAATAATACTTAAAATAAATTTTGGGAAAGTGTGCCTCAAATCTAAAGAAAACAGTAGCTATTGTGACGAAACTGTGGTGTTTGTAGCTCTATCCCCTCCCTTTCCCCCTTCTCTCCCCTTCCCCTCCCCTTCCCCTCCCCTTCCTTTCTGAAAAATCTTTTATGAGTGCTCTGTTGCCTGCAGTGTGTCTGTGAAGAGCAGAAAAAGTTCACAGCAGATGATTATACTAAGGTAGCTAAGCTAGTGAAGTGTGAGATAATCTTTTGAACTGAGAATTAGCGTCTCAGGCAACCAGGCGAGAAACCAAAGGGGAGTTATTGCTTCAGAAAAGTTTAACATGTAAGACACACTTGAAGCTGTATCAATACCTTTGACAATCTGCTTACATGTTAATAAAGGATTTTTTGAGGGGAGGAGGTTGTTTTGACAGGAGGCACTGGCTTCTCTCCAAAGTCCAGTTTTTAGCTTTGAAATCCAAATTTCTAAATTTCAAATAGAATTTTCTAATACAGGCAATATAACATTTACAGATTTGTTTTATGTACTGCCCAAGTGTGTGTATGCAATGTATGCATTCCCATACTTCCCTTGAGGGGGGAAAAAAAACAACAAAAAAAAAGAAATAGGAAATGTATCTATTTAAGTGGATTCTGGGTCTTGTTCCTAAATTACATTTCCTTTTTTTTTTTTTTTTTCTTTTTTTTTTTTTGAGATAGGCCTCTTGGTGGAAAATCTGAGAAGTTTGGGCCATTTGAAACTGCTTTTACTCCCACTGAGGTCAGCAGGAGAATTTTTGTGGCTTTTAGTGGGAGTAACGTTATACTATCTGAATGTGAAGACTTTCCTTTCAAAAACCATTCTTAATAGTGTGCTATAGCTGGGGTTACATGAAAAGTAAGCAACTGTTGTACTATTTAATTATGAAAAAATGTCTTTCCCAAGAAGGAGAAAGAAGTTTTTACCACTTCTGTTATGCGAGTGTATTGATTTTTTTTTTGTTGTTGTTTTTTAATCCCTCCAGCTCTGAAAATCATTGCACTACAAAAACTGGTTATCGGTAATTATTTTGCTTGTATCATCCAGTGTGTTTTATTACACAGTAGGCAGGAGTGGGTCTGAAGAGAGTGGCTTCTCATGACTCAAGAAGGAGAGTTGCAAGGTGTATCCTTATTGGAAAATGGTAGATATGGCATAAATTTTCCAATCACAGATATTGTGGGTCATCTAAACAGGGAATCTAGATTATAGAGAAAGCATCCGGTTTTGTGAATAGATCTGTAGTTTTCAACACTGTGTATTAGTTTTCAGCTCTTCTAAAAGCTTAATATAGTATTACTAGTGGCACTTTCTTGGTTGCCTTTTAAGAAAAAGATTAATCATTGTTTTTGTAGCTGAGCATTTCGAAAAGTGAGATCCTATATTCCCTGTGCAGTAACTTCCATTAAGAATTTCTGGTTTTTAAATCCCCTTTAAGAACATGCTATTGCAAGTGAATTTGACCTACAAGCTTCTAGTCAGTGGTTGCCCAGAAATTGTTTGTGAAACATTAAAAAGAACTGCCTTTTCAGAAATTAATACTAAATGGATGTCTCCTGAATTGTGGTTGTGTGATTTAAGTGGTCAGTTTTGATTGTAATGTGTAAAACAGAGTTGTCTTTATTTGAAACCTATTCAATGCTGCCAGTTTCAGAGCCATCCAGAACATGTGGCTTTTATCTGTTATAAATATTTTTTCCTTGCAATTAATTTTTTTCCCCTAGTTCATTGCTGTTAGATGAATGTCAGCATATTTTGGGTTTCTACCGTATTTTCTGGAACACTCAAGAACAATGAATTAATCTTACTTAATTGATGGATTGCTGTACATTAATCAAACTCCTGCTTAAGTTTCTTAATTTCTTGCAAGTAATCTATTTTTAAAAAAAGCCTGTAGTTACTTTTATTATAAAATTAAGCCTTGGTATGCAAGGTTGTCACACCCAGGAAGTGCAAGATATGACCCAAATACTCAAATTACCCGTAGACAGCATTTTGGTTTATAAACATTTGGAACATAAACAAGTCCGAGCCAAGTACTTTTAGAAAGGAAATTCCCTTCCATGTTGTTTATGTTAGATGGAGACATTAATTAGTATTTTTTTGTATGTAGCT
This sequence comes from Psilopsiagon aurifrons, assembly GCA_025447955.1. NCBI lineage: Eukaryota > Metazoa > Chordata > Aves > Psittaciformes > Psittacidae > Psilopsiagon > Psilopsiagon aurifrons. The sequence goes on from JAOEHY010005232.1 coordinate 35,482, forward strand.
CATGGAAATAATTTTTATCTGGTTTATCTGACACCAAGTTTATTTTGAATGTGAACTTTTGCTATTGTTTCTGCATGACAAGGTTTACAAACTCAGTCTGATGACTTGCTCCATGTTGTGTGCCTGAGAATTTGCCTCTACATGATTATCTTTAGTTAATGATCATAGAAGCCTTCGGAATTGCTGGAGTCCTAATTCTGCCTTCATTATTATCCATAAAATTCTAGTGCCTTTGGCATTGTCGAATGGATTTAGGAAGGCATGTTGTATTTCTGTATATAATATGCACGGATTTAATTTCATTCGGCATCGCTTCAGAATTCATAACTAAAAATGCTTACTTTTGTGAAAGCTTGGGGAGTTTGCCTTGGTATGACCTGACATGGTTTATTGATGAGCATGTAGTCCAGGCAGTTGAAGAGCTGATTTTTTTTAACCTGTATGAGGCCTGGGTTGTAAGCCAGGTGATGCTGAAAGTTGCTGCCCTGCATGGTTCGGTCTCCTAACCATGACAGCAATAACAAGGGTAAAACATGGTACTTTGCAGCAGTGGCACAGCAGGCAGCAGACTGTGGCTGTTTGTGCAGCTACCTATGCACCAACAGAAGATAGGTTGTATTATTGCAAATAATATTTTGTGGCTTGATCAGGTAGGGTTTAATAAATTATAATTCACTTTAGGAAGCATCATGGCTGCTTTTTTTAGTAGGGTGTAGTTAATTGTTTTCTTGATGGAGCACATATAACCTGCTTATTAGGTCCTTTTGCAAGACAACTTGCTGTCTGTACAGCTGTCAAAAGGAGTCATACATCTTTGCTCACATTTGCATTGAAAACAAACATGTAACTTGGGATCTTTAAGATCAAAGGGGGAGAGTTTCCATTCTGGTTAAACATACAATCTAATTCCACTGTGGTACCTTTGCTGGCATCTGCACTGAAGCCATACTGAATTTCCCTATGTGGATCCAATTGGGAGATTAAAAGTTTGGGATTTAATCTGTCCTTCCAAAGCAATACTCATGGTAGGCATTCTTGGTATTCATGAAGTGTTCTTGGAGACTTCTCTGGCAATACTGGAGTAATATTGGCATGGTCTATTAAAGCTCCAGTGAATAAAACTTTAAGACCCAATCTCTTGATTTACATTTCTCACAGCAACATCTAATGGAATCAGCAAGGTATAAATTTTAGAGAACTTTTCTCCTTTTATTTAGATCCATTAAAGCTCCTTCCAAGCAGATGAAGGGAACTTTGATGAAAAGAATTACACAATATATAAACAATACAAGGCATTATCTTAGAAATACCTTACCATACCTGCTTCTTGGTATGCCTCCCCTAGAAACATATCCTTTTTAATTAACTTTAAATTGCAGAATGGGTGCAGATGCAGTTGAAATGCAGCCGTTTTCAATTGCTGCACCACACCATGGTGACTGGTTTTGTTTCTCCAGGTGTTGAAAAGTATGCTTTAAAAAAGATGACATGCAGTTTTATTTGTCTTTTGCTACGTTCTTGATTTCTTGAATATTTTAAATTATGCTTTGGAAAAAGCTTTATGGTAAGTAAGCATTGATAAAACATTGCTCTTTTTTTCCACACTTAAAGCTGTATATGGTGTATAAATTGGTACTGTTGCCTTCAATAGGGATGTTCATGGGAGGAGTCTTGCAAAATTGAATTGCCAAATTTGCAGTAGAAACTTGTTGACAATTTTCAGTAAGAATTTAGCTGGACTAATTTCCTGTACAACTTAAAGGGCCTTCATGTTAAAAACCTGATGACTCTATTAAGTTTTGAAATAGGCTTTTAAAATGCCTACATAGTAATGTCAAGAGTGTCAAACTCTAATAAAACCGTTGCCTTTGCCTTTTAGATTTAAAGCTGCATTTTCCCTTCATCTGAAGGGTTCTGCTTGAACAACTGTGGAGGTGTGCTGTCCCATGGGAATTCTGTCAGGGATTGTTTCCCTGAAACAGTGCTGTCAGAAACAGAAGGGAAATATGCCCTGATATGTCTCGTAAGCTAAAAGCATCTCTTGTTCCTCCTCTTCTTCCTGACTGGAATTCCAGTAATAGTTGCAGCTTTAGTATCGCCCACATCAGTAGAAAGGGAGACTTTTTCTTGCAACTGCTACTTACCATTGCCAGGATGGGGATAGAGCATTTTTTGGTTGAGGATATTAGAGCATGTTTATCTCATTAAAACGATCATTAGCATATTCTTCCATTGATGTTATTTTCAGCACATTCCTTCTGATTGTATGGTAATTTTGCTTTCCCAAAGTCTTTCTTCTCTTAAAGATAGCTGTAGAGAAGCAGAAATGATTGTTACTTCAGAGCTGCATGACAGAAGATTGAATTCATGATCCTGTAACGGATCGCAGCACTTCTTGTTTTGGGCATTTCTTCTCTTGGCCCTGGACATTTGGAAATATCTGCTGGTATTTTTTTTGCTACATACACATATGGGACATTATTTTGCACAGAGACTTAATGCTTGATTTGTTGACAAAGATAAGTTTTTCTGCATTCCTGGAGGAAGTTTAGATTTGGTTTGGGAGCTGCACATCACTCTAGGGGTATTTATAGATAGAGGGGGCAGCACAAAGGCTAGATGCTTTCCAATGTGTTTATGCAATAGTATATCTTTCAGGAAGTCTTTTTTGTGGAGCTGAGTTTGGAAATATGTTTGAAAACAGCCTTATCACACATGTCATCAAGGTCAGAAGGGAGAGAGCACAGGTACTTCAACATTTCAACTCAGGTTATATTAAAGAAGCATAGAATGTTAGTATTTGCGAACTAGTAAACTACTCTTTTCCTGCCTAAACAGTCCTGCACTAGAGGTAACTCAGTTTCTGCTGTTCTGTGAAAAGGTTAGCTCACACTGATGTTGGGACTTGAGTATTGAGCTTGCAGGCAGTGTACTTGATAAAACCCACTGCTGATGGGTTATGAATCTGAAGTGTTAAAAGTGGTATCAGATGAAAGCCTGGAATGCGCAGTGTGCAAAAAATCCCCAAGTGAGGTGGAGAATGTGGTGTCTGTAATTGGAAATACTCTGCTTGTTGATGCAATGGATAGCAGAGGTTAATTCACCCTCCCTTCATGTTGTTTATGGACAGTACTGCTTCTTTGACGTAGCTGTAGAGCTCTGGAAAGTGCCTCTTCCAATTGTAGTGCCAACTCTACCATGCTTTGCTGCAATCAGCTCTGAACAAATGAGAACAGTTTGTTTCATGTTATAGCAATTGAGTGGTATGTGGTGAATACCAGCTTGTTCCAATGAGTGCTGGCTTAGAACACATTTTAATTTCAAATAAACATCAACTCAGAACGACTTATTTTGCTGAGCATTGGACCTTAGTAACACCATCATAATGTGTTTCTGTGTTTAGTAATTTCAGCTTGTTCACTGTTTTGGGAAATTGCCATGTGTTTTTGTAGCACTCAGTTGTTAATTAAAAAAAATAAATACATCAGGCTAATATTAGGGCCCCTGATGTGGAGGTGTGGGGCATTATCAGAAGCAGACTTTCTATAATAAGTTTTGTGTGCCAGTGACTTTGTAGGATTAATGCTGCTTTGTGTTTGGTTTTGTATTTTATTTTTTTTTTTTAACCTAGAAAAACTCTGCTGCTGTATTGGATTTATTCCAGACTTAAACCACTGTAAAAGCATACTACTGCTGTGTAAACACTTTCTACCAGCAGGTGGATACATATGTATATATACAACTCATTCATTGACTTAGTTCTGTCTTTGGCTGGCTGATGTCTCTCTTCAAGTCACTGAAGCTGAAGGTTTGTGAAAATCCTATTTAAGATTTGTGACACAATGGATCTTGCTGTGCCAAGATTTGCAAGTTCAGCAAATTTTATGGATGCTGAGCTGTTCTTGGACATGTCAGGTGTTCCATCTCTGTGCTTTAGCATTATCACCAAACCTTCTTCCATAGTCATGTATTAAATAAAAACCAGTAGTTGTTTCAAATGAGCATGAGCAATACCTTTCATAGGCATAAAAATGAGTGGGAAAGAGGTAATTATTTCTAAGTATTGGAGGCTGATATTTTTCTGTCCAAAATACCATCAGTAGTAGTCCTCAACTGAATCAAAAGAATAAAATGAAAAATGGAATTGTGCTGTCTAGAACCAGATGGTCATGGGAGGATGATTTTTCATCTGTGAGATGTTAATAATTAGAACTGTATATTGAGGCAGATTACAGAGGAGGTTACTTTGCAGATGTGAGACTCATAGCTGCATATGTTCTTTCTTATTTTCCCCACTGTTGTCAATGCAGTTACCATTCTTGGACTTACCTCTAAGTGGAAAGTAGATCCTGAAGGAGGTAGTACCAAAACCTGAGCCTGTTCCTGGGTAGTTCTGTGATCATATATAACCTTCCTCCAAAGAGCATGAGGACAAAGCATCTTCTTTTACCAAAGAAAAACAACATTGATAAAGGGAAAGAATTACTTATACCTATCCCAACCAATGCCAAAGTGAGCTCTCAAATCTGGGAGGGCTTTGCTTGTAGATGTGTTGTGTTAGCCAGCTTTGAGACTGAGCAACTTACTGACTGTATCCAACAGAGTGCATAATTTTTCAGGGGTGGAAGGAAAGAGTTGCATAGAAATTAGAGACTGTGTGAAAAGTCTTTACTCACAGTGGAATTTGTCAAGCAGATACATGTGCCATGGCATACTGCATCACCTGTTGCATTTGTTGTGTTATGTTGAGAGCTGATCACACTCTGCTTTTCTTGTGAGAACAGACAGCTCACAGCATAACACTGTTCTCTTTTTTTTCTTCTTATTTTTTCTTCTTTTTTCCCTTCCTGCCTGGTAAATATTGCAGCTATTTCTTTTTTGCCTAAGAAACAGAATTATTTCTCTGTGTGCTTCTGATTGAGGAGTACAAAGGGCTTCTTTCCTAGTGCACCACAATTAACTAGGGAAAGGTTATTAGCCTTTCTGAAGAAACTCATTTAAGAAGAAAAGAATAAGAATATTTCCTGTCATTTTTTTTAATAATAATGTGCACAGATTACATTTTGCAGCTTGGTCCAATGTCCAATCAATTCTTTTTATTTTTCATAATGTAGTTCCTTGGCATTCTGGAGAAGACAGCATTGGAAACCAGTGCATATGGATTTTTGGGGTTTTTTTCAGAGCAAGTTATTTTGGTGTAGTGAATTGGAAGCCCATTCTCAGTCAGAAACATTTGATCAAACATAAAATAAATAGCCAGACTATTAAAGTCCGTGACTGAAATTGTGGTTTTTAATATGATTTATTCAAAACATTAGGTATAAAAGAGTAGAAACTTTTTTTGTTCCACTAAAGTCAAGTTAATTGGAAGGAGAACAGCACAGGAGAGAGTGACATTTTGTTTTGTCCTATTGTGGCCACAGGCTATTTCAGAATGGCTTGAGTTTGTTAAAAGGCAAATTTTTCTGGAAGGGCTAAATGCAGGATTGTGTTTGTCAATTTACAATGGGAGTGGAATTTCATTACCACTACTATTCATTTGTGTTGTGGGAGGAAGAGTAAAATAGATTCTCATTGACTTAAAATGTCACTGTCAATTCTAGCTGCTGGAATTCTCTGCAGTTTGTTGTCTGAACATGTGAAAGAAAATAGGACTTTGGGTCAGCCCTGTTCGCTCTAATTAGGATCCTTGGAGTTTTGCGTGGGCTCATGTGTTCAGGGGTTTTTGTTGTTGTAGTTGTGTAACATTGTGCTTTTGTCTGTCTTCTAACACCCAGCACTCTTTGCTTTCTGATAGTGCTTCATTTTTGTTTCTGTAACACAAACTGTTCTCTCAATTGTAAAAGCTCAATTTGTTGTGCCTGGTCTGCATACCTTTCGCTCCCTGATCTCTTCTAAAGTCCTTGACATTCCTTTCCTTGGTCTATCCAACATAATGTTTACGTGATTTTCTTAACAGCTGCTTTTTTCAGCATTTCTCTGACTCCTGTTTATTCCCTCACTCAAAGAGCTGTTCAACAAATCTGCGTATCCCTTTTCTCTCTTCGCATTCATTCCATCATCTGCTCTTTCCAAGCTTTGTTCCTTGTCACAGATTTCAGTATACTTCTTACAGGGCATCTTTTGAAATCAAAGTCTGCATACTGGCGAGAGATGTGATTAATTTTTGCTTTGGCTGAAACAGAAGAATTGCCATCTCTGCCAGTTCCAAACATGTAGAATTGCAAGCTGGCTACTATATTTTGAACTCTTTGGAAAGATGTTTCTTATTCTCACCCCTTGGTAGAGACTGCTTTAAATATTTGGTAAAGGTTACTGGAAAATACTGCCCTCCCTGCTCAAAGTGGCAGATTATATTATATTGATCGTGGAATTTTCTGCTAGTACTCAAGAAGAGCCTTTGAATTATGGCTGTCATGAAGTTCTGTATTAGTGTGCAGTGAAGTGATTTTTAAAACAAGGCCAATTAAATTGGAAATACCTCTTCTTGAGCTCACATTCAGAAATACCACATCAACTGGAAATCACTTCAGCCTCTTGTGGCTTTCTGCCCCTGTAACTTGTGAAGATAAAGTATCATTCTCCTGCCATCTTTTTCTGTGTCTTAGAAAAGAAAATTGGATAAGGAAGGCCTTCTATTTGATGACCAGTATTCCCATCAAACTTTGTAGTTGATGTTGCTTTTAAACTTGCAGGATACATGTTTAAATTTCTTCATCCAACCACCCCAGAGGAAATGATATTACCTGAAAAAGATTAATTGCTTGTTCTCTGTTATTTTTAAGTCAGTGTTAATAATTTATATTCACTGCAAGTATTGAAGACATCAGCTTTACAGGCCTTTGGGGAAAAATGAAGCCTCTTAAAAACACTTGGGCACTAGTTCCTCCTTGGTTTCAAAGAGAAGAGTTTCATCTCTTTATAGTAGCAGTAATGGTAGTCCTAGTAATGGAAAAGGCCTTATTTCTTTAATTCCAAAACAACATAAGTTAGACATAATCAATTAAAAATACAAGTATTGTTAGACCCCTGCAACTATTTTATAGCAGGTAAAGTCTAGCACTCCTGATTTTAAATATGGCTTCAGTTGAACTGCTTCTCAAAATATTTCCACTTATCTCTGAAGTCGTAATTACGGCATTCATTGTATTTGAGTATAATTGCTACACTTTGTGTTCTGTTCAAGTCATGTAAGGAATTATTCTGAGCTATTGCTTTTCATGCCTACTGGAACCTGCATTTTGGACCCCATCTCCTTTGTTTTTTATCAGTTAGTGTAATGTTTCTAATGAGGCTGTCTCATTGGTGTAGAGTATGACTCCAAAATGAAAGAGACTTTTACAAAATAATAAATACCATGTGCATGGTTAGGGGCTTACCTTTAAGAGGTGCACAAAGGTTTCTGGATGCAGTAACTGCAACAGCTCCACTTTAATCCTGTTGTAGACAGATTCTCCTAAATTATTTCACCTCTTCAGGAAATTAAATGGCGTGATTTACAAAATGAGAAAAATACCATCTCTACATAACAAGACTTACTTGATACTTGTCAAGTGTTTGAGCTGTTCAGCTTTACAGGATGTGTTACTGGGCAGTTGCAAGTATTTATTCAACTGGATGCAATACCAGTGAGCCGAAGAGACCAGTAATAAATGCACACATCTTTAACTCATCCTGAAAGAATAAGAAAAGAAGAAATAGGAATGTTTTAGAGGTTTGTTCTCTTGGGAGATGAAGCCCTTATAAAGCGTTTTCAAAAGCCTGGTAAGTGTAGTAAACTGCAGATGCATTAGCATGGTCACTGTGTACTGCCAATCCCACTGAAATTGGGACAAACTTTGAAGTAAAGTAGGACTATGTAATAATATTTGTCTGTGTGCCTCTTTTAGAATGTATGACGTCTTGATGAGTTGCACATCTGCATGCTAAATAGATATCCTCAATTTGGAACTGATTAGAAAAGAGTTGCTAAGCCTAGTCCTTTCCTGTCTCAGCCATGATGCTTTATATATTTAAAATGTATCAAGCTTGCTTCTAAAAAATAATTAGTGTTTGTGTTTTGTCTCTCTCTTTTTTATTTGGAGATGCTTTCAGGGTGCTGTTCCTCTGATAAGTAGAATTGTCCTGATTTCCACCAAATAATAGCACAAATAGCTTCTCTTTTCAAAGCAATAGACTAATGACTCCGAGATAAGAACAGCAGTGAGAACTTTAATGGATCCTGATGATGCTTGTCCTTCTTGTCCCTGGCATCTTTTGATTCTCTGTTCAAGAAGAGAAATTGAGTTTTGAGAGAACTTGCTCAAAATAGCTTCTCTCTTGCTACTTCCCCATATGACCTGTAGTGTTAAGAACACTCCTTTGCTGATGAGCCATCTCTGGTGCTCTCTGCTTTGCAAAGATACTGTTAATGAATACACTGAAAACAAGTATGTGCAAAACAAAGGCAGGGCAACTGAGGATGAGGCTTGCGACATTTGTGGAGCTTTAACAGTTCTCCCCACTAGCTAGCACAGGGAGGAGACTGGCTTTGCACATGCTGAGCGCAAACTACTTTGGGGCTTTCTTCACCTTTTTCTCTTCTTTATCAGTCCTTTTACTGGGGTGTTCTGAAGTTCCTTAGTCCTTGGAAATTATTTCCATCTGCAGCCTTTCTCCTGAACAATTGTAGTAATACCACAGTCCAATTTAGCAGTGTTTCTTCAAGCGCTTAGGTCCTTGACTGATGTGTGAAAGACAAATGAAAAGAGCCATTGTAAATGGGTTTCTGTGCTATAAAAGCTTTAAAGAGTGTGCCCCCTTGGCTGTGTGTCAGGCTATACCTTAAAGGAGGGCAGGTGGGCTGTAAACCTTAAAAAGAATCAAATACTTCAGCACAGGATCAAATATTCGTATCAGTGGGTGTCTTCAACTGGTCTTGGAGTGCTCAGCAGTAATATTTTTCTGTAATATTTTTAGGTATTTTAAGTGATAATTAAGTAGCAAGTGTTTTGAGTGCCTACAATTCATCATCTTTCCTACAGTGTATTTGTGTGATAATTTTGCAATAGAACCTCAGTCTCGCATTAATTGTATAAAGCATAGGGACAGGTTGTTGTGCTGTGGGAAAACTTACATCTAGTATAGCAGTACCTGCGCAAAGGACTGGTAAGGTAGAGAATGCATCGAGCTGGGAGAGGAAGGGGTGGTTACTGTTAAGGACTGTTAAAAAGATCCTGTCAAGGAGAGACATTAGCATATGGCTTATTTCCCCCATGGATTCTTTTCCTTTTTTTTCCCCTCACCATTATTTAGCTGTTTTAGGGTATTCCATCAATGCCTGACACTAGTCAAGCAAAAGGGAATTACCAGCTTGTGGACTGTACCCTGTAGTTCCTTGAGGCTGTGCAGCCTTTCTTCCTATACAAATATGTAGACTTCGCCTCATGGAACCCGCAGTTCCAGCTTACTGCAGTGCTCACTGCTCTCATCAGTAACAGCTCTGTAGCCCTTGAAGCATTTTCTTTATTCTTCTCTGGTGTGCAGAAACTGGTAGTCTTAAATTGGCTTTGGCAAGAAGCTGTAATAGATGGTTGCCAGAGGCTGTCCTCTACTACTACAGATTAGGGATTTCTAGATGTGAAATCTGTACCTTGATCCCTTGCTTCACCTGCTGTTTCAATGGCTCTGCTTCAGTCTGCCACTGAAGCATATTTGCTTTCTTGTTTACAGTTGGTTCTCCCACCTCAGAATATCTATCTAAGCAAAATGATATTATAATAAAGGATCCATATGTTGCCATGGGAATCTATTCCTTGGACGTACCAAGTAGAACTGTTACTGATTTATGAGTCAGTGTGGGAATAACTGCCTGGTCTCTTAATTTTTCTAATATTTCACATATGAAAAGGAGTTATTGCCCACTATTAAAGGAGTGGGCTCATCAAAGAGTAAAGATAATTACAAATCATCATTAACATTCTTCTGTGAGAATAGCTAGTTGTGAGAAACTGGGGGGAGCAGCAGAATGGAAAAGTTTTAAGTGCCAGTGTCTCTGACCTCCTTGTTTGAGCATCAAGCCTGCCTTGTATGATAAAAACTATTTATAAGTTGCTGCTCTGTTAAACGTGTGCAGAATTTTACAATGCATAGATTGGGAAACTGAGCCAGCAGAGGGATTTAGAGTGATGAATGGGTGCAAGACCGAAACTGCTTTATTCATGAATCAGGAGGTCAAGAAAAGCAATTGCTGGGAAGGGCTGGCAGTTGAAGGAGGAGGGTACAGAACCCAGGAATCCAGTAATCTGGGAATTTTCTAGCAACATTGTCACATTTCTTTTTGTCACTTACAACTCCAGGTAGTAGCTTTTTAGTTTTACTTCACTACACTACCATGAGTATTTTCAGTCTTTCACCCAGCTCCAATTGTCCCACTGTTGCCAGCCCCTTCCAGTGTCACAGTCCTAATCCTCCTGAGTCTCAGTAATTTATTCCCTTAGATTTTAACTAACAGGTAGGAAGAGGCTGGGGTTTTTCCCCTGTTGTTTTGAAGCACCTATACACCCACCCACACTGAATTATACTGTGAAGAGTGCGATTAAGCAACCCAAAATAATAATATTGATTTGGGTCCTAGCTAAGAGTTCTTGAATCTCAGTTGATTGTCACTGCTCAAAAGACTGTCAGAGACCTAAAACTCATTAAATTGCCGCTTAATTCTGTTGGGCATGTAGATATACCTCAGCAGAATGCAGTTAATGCAACTTAACTTAATTCCAGACAGATGAGTTAAGGTCACTAGGCTGCAGTTATTCTTTGTAGTATTGTCACAGGATATGTTGAACATATCATACACAACAGGTGTATTATATATTCTCAAATACCACAGAGTAAAACAAATGAAAACCAAAGAGAATAGAACTCTTTTGGACCAGTGAATGAAATCTAATTTCCACTTGTGTTTTATTCTTTCATACATTTGTTGTAAGGTCTTTCCTGTATTTAATTTAAAATTAACAAATTTTTTGAAGATGTGGTTGCACTTTGAAATGGAGGTTTTTGTGTTCTGTGTCTTGCATCTGTAAGGATTTCTGCCAAAAAAACATTGAAAAGGAAATGAAAGAGGCACTCAAGATAATCATTACATAGAGAAGAATTCCTTTACCTGGTAGCAAATGAGAAAATAGATCCTGATTGGTTTTGCAATAGCAATGGCTTTTAGTTTTCTTCTGTTACCCGCTGGGGTATTCCCTAAATAGGTACTGTAAAGGATTTCTGTGGTTGGGGAAACTGCAGCACTTTTTCATGCAGAAATTGCAAGAAATTAACTTTTTCCATCCCTGTTTATTAAAAAAACCAACCACAACAACAAAAAACCAACCCAACAAAAAACCCACAAAAAACACCCAAAAAGCAGAAATCAAACAAAAAAACCCCAAACCACCAAACTCAAGCAGTATTTATTTTTTTAAATAAAGTATTTTGCTGTGATTCCTTATAAATGAAATGGATGTGACTGTGCCTGCAGTAATGCTTTTGGTCTAATTTGTGTGTTGCGGACTAACAGAAAGTATTTGGCCAGATTTCATCCTGCTTTTGGCCACCAGTGTTGCTGTAGGCCTCCTCAGAGCATGAAGGAAGTGTTTTGAAAGTGGATTCGTTCTTTTCACTAACATCTTTTACAGTAGTATGATATTTTTCAGGGAATGGCCTATTGCTACCCAAGCTTGCAGGATACATCTGGTGAGCCCTTAGGTTAGGGATGGGTGAGCGGGAGAGCCTTAGATGCACAGTTCTTCAGTAGACTGCATGCTGCTTGCTAACCCCTTATAAGCTCCTGTTCTCTGGAATTGCTTTGCATGCTCACTGGTGTACTAAGGAAACTAGCCAGGCTGTATAAAATGCTTTTCTCAGCCCTACCTTTGTCTTTGCAGCTATGCAGTAATACAACGTCTTATCTTAGTCTGTTAACTTTACCTACATGTTGAGCCAGAATGTTACAGAATTGTTTACTGCATCTGACCTCACCGGTATAACTAAGGTCCTTCACTGTGCAGTGAACATGTGGATTTTATTTTGCTACAGCAAATGTAATTTGAAGGGGATATTACAGTTTGTTTGCATTATTAATAATACCTTATGGCTAGAAAAACATGAATGTCTGTCTTGCAAATGATTGCAAGTACAACCTGCACACCAAACAAAATCCAAGGGGAGCATCATGATTGTTTTGTGAATGATTCAAGACCCTAACTTTTAAGTTAAGGAACTGTTAGTTGTTTTATAAACTTCGTATCTTTGAAAGAGAAGATCTGTCAACTTGATACTTGTCTTCTAAACTGTCAATGAAGTTTCTTAAGGAAGCACTTTTTACCTAGATATTTATTTTGTATGGATATTTCATGGAGAGAGATATATATGTATGAAAATTTTATTATGATAATACATGAATCAGAAATGGCTTTGCCATAACTCTAGATAGAATTTAGGTTATCTGTAAGAGCCAGTCTTTTGGTTTGCAACTTAAGCAAGTTTTGCTTTGGTAATTTGAAGCAGTAAATATGAAATCCCATGCAGTTTTTTGCATTTTACACTTCTCGGAGAAGGAAACCATTTTACCGCGGAATAGGACTGTGTTTAGAATATCTAATAACAGCATCTTCTGGAAGTGCTACAAAGATAGCATTGCTTGTTTCCACATATCACAGTTGGCTCCCTAAGTAGCAGATTTTCTCTTCAGTGGTTTCATTAAGTAACATATTTTCTCATTCGTGCTTTCCCTGATGTTATTTCCTCCCTGATATATTGGTGGCCAGATCAGTCCCTAAAAGTGCATTATTCATGTCGAGAAGCTAAGGATGCACTGGAAAGAAGTTTAGTCTAAATGCTGGTGTTGGTTTATATGTAAGTATCATTGATGTACTGTAGTAGTGATGCTGCAGTATGACTGGCCCAAATGATGTGGTGAAGGTACTTTATTCCTTTAGCATCTGTCACTTTGTGCTTTCTGTACATGGAGTTTTTATGGAAACTAGAGGAAATGCAAGATTGTGCATGTGACTTGAAATGTCACTTAATGTGAGGTGGGAATGGTAATACATGATGTCTTATGTAGGGCTCTCCTAAGGAAGCAGATGACATGCTTGCCTGAAAATAGAAGGCTCACTAACATGGTGTTTAATGTATTTTCCTGAGAAAGCAATTGTATCAGTCTATGAAATAAGTGCATTACATGTGTAATTTTTCTATACATTGTTTTGCTTTTCTCTGGGATTGGCAAATTATACTTGTTTTGGACCAAAGCCACATAGTATATGAGGCAATTTCTTGCCTTGTGAATTACCGAAAGAATGTTCGGTATGTTAAACTTGTCTTCAGTTTGTTGGCTCCACTCCCATTTCTCTTAATCCCTTTGGGAATCTTGGTTTAAACTGTCTTGCAGAGGCTCAACAATTCCTAAAGGGTGGGTAACCATTCAGTGGAATGGAAGGAATTTCTAAATACGATTTGCCTTTCCTCTTACATTTGTCCCTTTCTGGACTGTGGTCTCAGTTTTGCTAATTCTGGATAGCAAGTATGCTAGATTGCCAAATATGCTTTGATCGTATCGGTCAACCCTGACACAAAAATCGCTGTCTGAACTCGGGATTAGAGGATGCTCAAGGCAGTCACTTGAATTGTTTTTTCTGTATCTCTGCAATAAATTTATGAAAGATATCATGTTCTGTTTTCTTACTAAAATATGTGTTTGCCTGTTATTTGTACAGCCTGATAAGTTAGGGTTAGTTGTAGGGCAGGACTGCTGGTTTTCTGCTGCGACAGCAGCATAAGTAAGGAAGACAGACAAACAATCAGCCTTGCATATAATCATATTGTGGGAACAGAATATACATCAGATAAATTTTGGTCAGATGTGAGATGTTATAATAACTTTGGGCTGGATTTTGTTGGACACATGTCCAATGAATTAGATGAATTTATTTTGAGATGGTTATATACAGGGGTGATTTTTAAGAGCACTAAAAATATCTATTAAAATTAGCTTAAAGGCTTTTTTTAAAGCATTGTGAAGGCTACAAGAAAGTAGTTTGAAAGAAATGGTTCATGTTACTTTTCAGTGTCACTCAGGTGAATCTTTTTTTCCCTCTTTTCAGGGAAAAATAATAAATTGAACTTGTTGATCATATCTTAAGAAGTTAAGGTCCAGATTTTTCTCAATTTGCACAGAATGCTGCATGGAAACACAATAAATCAGCTGGGTATTGTTTATTTAAAAGAGCTACAAATTGTATGAAAATGCTTACCATCTAGAAATGTTTGTGAAGCAGTTTTTGCTTTTCCCTTATATGAAATGATTTGTGTAATCCCTGTTATTGATATGCTGTAGAAAATTTAATAACAGTACAATTTTCTTACTGCATAAATCTCTGTTATGGCAACATAAATCTCTTACGACAAACTTGAGACAAAATCATATTAATCGTGTCCTTCTATTGACTTCAGCTGAGTCATATCCAGATTCTTTGACAAAATAAACTATGAAGAAATATATGAAGAAATGCAGACAGGCTGCTTGTCAGTTATTTCTATAGATAAAGCTAAAATAGCTTAAAAGAGGGGTAACTGTGCTCATACTTCCTGGAGAGAAGGATGTACAGATATTGATGAGTTTCATTCTTTTGTAATTACAAAGTTCCCAACCACTCTTCTCATGTAACTGGCTTTAAGGCAGAAATAAAAGAATTTGGTATAATATTAACCATGGTAATTTAAATTACTGTGTTGTAGCAGGGAATCCTGGCAAGGTGGCCCAGAAGATGGGGGAAAATCAGCACTTGTTCTGGTAGCATAACCTCATCGAGGCAAATGTGGATTTTTCCTCAGTACAGGTTACTGTCTCTAGGGAATGCCATCTCACTCTTCTTGTGATGCAAATGGCAGCCACTAATATGAAGCTTTGGATCAATTGATTCATTTCTGACTGCAGTTGCTTACCCATGCTGTGCTTTAATGAGCTTATTTTCCATAGTGATTGTATTTAGGTGGGGGCAGTGTAGAGAGCAAAAAAAAATAAATGGAGGGATTATAAGGAAGGCAAGGGAGGTGATTTAAAATCTTCCATGTGGAAAGTGTCTTAGAGGGGGCTCTTTCTCCTCACAGTTTGCATGGATACTTCTCTTAATTTTTCTAGCCTCTCTAATTCACTAGCTCTGTTTTTTAATGGCCTTCAATATACGTGCAAGGGTTTGCATGAAAGTGGGAAACCTTACTCACAAAGAGTAAGATTTTTTTCTGCTTGCTGTGGTTATGTTGTTTAAATTCTAATACTTTAGATTCTGAGATAACTACCACAGTATCTGATATGGACTAAAAGGTCATGGGAGAACTATTTTTAACCATAGTACTAAAAGTTACATTAAATTATTAATAAATTCAATATCTAATTTGGCAAAACCTGGTAGTGCTTGCCTTAACTGTTCATAAGCTACATAGTGGACTGTTGAAGGAGTTTCTTTAAAAATGATGCAGGGCAGCAATTTATGAAGGAAAACTGTGTTCTTTGTTGTCCTGAACACTGCTGCTGGGGTGTAGGTAATCATCTTGAGCATCATGAATACAATTCTGAAACAAGGGTGGAACTGTTTTTAGTTTTAATTTAATAGTTGTTGCTGCTAAACCAAAATAGCTTAGTGGTTTCCATATGCTGTACTGGAAAAAAAGGAACTGTATTAATCGCAAGTTCTTCATAACTTAATTGTTTTTAATGGACATGCAAGGTACTACAGAGGTTAGATCTCATGACAGGCAGGCAGGTTTTGCATTTAATGTGGTAGGGCTAGGGTGTGGGGCTTGTGGCACCTTAAGAGGAGGATGTGTAAAATGCTGCTGACTCCTAGAGCCAGAGACCATCAGCAAGCTCCAGTCTGTATCTTGCCTCCTGGTAATGCTGCAGCTCCTAGTTCTGAGTTTCTGCTGGCATGGGTCACCTTTATCTTTAGATGTGCTGTCACAATTCAAGAGACAGACTGTGACCTTCAATGAATCACTTGGTCTTATGAGAAACAGAGATATTGTTTAAGCAATAAAGTTATTACCTCAAAGTTAGGAGCATTTATATTTATTTTTATATATATATACTCACATATGTTTAACAAGTCAATTCAATAGTATGAGTTATATGAGGATTTAGGTATTTTTGTGGAGTAGGTATTCCACTCAAAGTATTTGGCAATTGCTTCATGAAATGGGCTTTCTCTTTCTTCTTTTTAATATTTTCATTCATTTAGTGACAGAATAGATTCAAGAAGTTGTGGGGGAATTCAGAAGACCCATGAAGAAGTTGGAATAAAGAGCTCTCATGTATTTATCTAGATCCGCTGTTTACCAGCTCCTCTGACACCTCTGTGTGCTGTTGCCTGGCCTAGCATCCATGCAAAGGCAGGAAGCTTTCAATTACTGCTCTGGTGTTACAGTTTTATCCTTGTTTCTCCTTCTTTCTTCTTTAGAGACCTGACTTCTCCTGCTTTGTCATTTCTTACTGGAAAATGCAGTGTGTCCTGGAAACACAAGATCTCAGTTTGTAGCTCTTATCTATGTAGACGTGGACATTTCATCCACAAGTGAAATGCCAGGCAAGAATGATGCTGAATATGCAGGATGTTACTAATATGCAGCAGTAATTCAGGGAATCTTTTTGGCAACTGGGAAGATTTCTGGAAAACGGAATATCATGGGTTCTGGAACTGTTTGCAAAAATTTGAATGGTTTAAGCTGAGAAAAATACTGAGTTTGCAAACTAGAGAAAATGAGACATCCTTTCCCTCTTACCCAAAAGTGTTCTGATTAGGATATGCCCAGGATGTGGGAAACCTGATTCAGCATTGAGACTGTAAATCATATCTCTTCCACCTCGGCCAAATGCTTACTGCAGGCTTTCCTGGCCCAGGCACTCTCTGTTTCTTCTGTTGCTGTTGTTCCAAGACAATTAAAATGTCCCAGCTTGCTTCAGATCTTCTCTTTGAATTAACTGAAGGCTGGATTTGTGTGGCAGGAGACTGGAGTCCAGAAAGATGTCCTAACTGTTTGCTTCAAAGGTATGTCTCTTAATTGGAAAGGGCTCATTGTTAATACAGCACTTGGTCATGGAGAGATCACTTGCTAACCTAATAGGTAGTGCTGCCAAAAAGGTCTCTCCCACTTCCTTTGCTGTTGCTTGTGCTTCACAGTGGGAGCACAGGGAGGGACTCAGGACGGCTCTTGCCCCTCTAGGTAGCTGTTATATTGGCTTAGCTGTCCTGTGGCATCACAGGGACAAGGGAAGGTGAAGGCACACTGAGCTCTTCTCTGAAAGGGAACTCTTATTTCTCCTGCCTATTTTGTGAATCTGGCCTTCATTTCACAGCTTTTGTAATCAGACTGAAATGGAAGGTGTCATGTCAAAATGAAATTTTGAGAGGATTGGAGCAAGAGAAGGAGCTTCAAACTCAGTTGGATCTGCTGAACTGAGAAATCAATTATTCACACAGCCTGAGTTAGGCCATAAAATGAGATAGTGTATTATCTGCAGTTAACTTTTCTGTCTGTAGTTTTAAGTGGGATATTTGAGCTTAGACATTCGGAGAGGGGGAGGTATGTGCTGGTGGTGTGTTTTGGTTTTGTTGTGTGTTCATTGGGTGGGTTTTCTTTGTTGTTTTTGCAGTGGGATCTTTGTTGATTAGGATATGTGGAGAATGCACTGCCTGGTGTGGATAGCTGACACTGCCTAGATGGGCCCTGGATTCTCAAGGCAGCTTGCTTCATGTCTGTCCAACTCTGGTGGAAGCTGAAACCATGGAAGCTGAGTTCTGATGAGGTCACAGTTCAGGATGCAGTGGCTGCAGACACAAATGAGGAGGACATAAGTACAAGTGTGCTTTCAGTTACTGATAATCTGTTTCATTATAAGAAAACAGGTCATTGAATAGCAAGACACATAAAAGTGTTAAACTGTATGTATTTCAGCAAATAAGGCTTTTTTACAGATCTAATCTTAGGTTCTTTTGTAATGCTGTGAATTGATTTTTTTTTTTAGCTCCTATTTTTTTTTATACTGTCTCTGAAAATATGCATCATGAATGGGTGGTTAATATTAAGACAATGTATTCTGCATGCTTTGACTTACATCAGCCAATCCATACCCTTAAGGGAATACTTGACCTAAGGGAAAAATAGTGCAGCAATTAATTGGAGGCAATACATGACTCTGATGGTCCCTTTTAAGATGTTAGTGAATGCAAAGATGCTTTAGGAAGTCTTTGCAGCAAGCTGTCTGTCCTGAAGACCCATCTATGTAGAGATGAAATTGTCTTTATTATAATCTTCATGCAGTTACCCCAGGCAGCATGTGTCTCAGGCTCTTGCTGGGATTTAGTCCTGTGGCTTCAAGCTATTTATATTAGGATAGGAGGGAATCAGCTCTTCATAGCTAGGCACAATTGGGGAGAGATATAGGGAGGCAGGAATGGCATTTGGATTAGGATCCTTTTAGTAGGCAGTGACTTCATAGCTTTTCAGCTCAAAATTCTTGTTTGTAACAAACCTTCATTTCCCTGGTGTCATTTCTGCATCTTGCCTAGGATTTGTCATTCCATCATCAGTCTCTTTTCTGCCTGATTTTTTGTGCTGTTTTTACTTTGTTCTAAGTCTTTTCCCTTTCCATTTCACTCCAGCTTCTTCATTATTTTCTAGAGTTATGCCTGTCTCTGTGTTCAATCCCACAGCATCATCCTGTGTTTTCTGGTCTAAGGGTTAATTTTTTGATAACACTCTGAATGCCGTGTGCTCTTAAATATGCATTATAGTCCCAGTTTAAAGGACATGGGGTTTTTGTTTTCTGTAGCGTGTTGTTTTAGTTTTCAGAGAAGGGAGGCTTTAGGTGAAAGGAAGCCATTGGGTTTTGAATTTTCTAATATCCAAATAGTCTCTGGATGATGATGCATTTCTTTTGTCATCTGTCAGCCATGTCTAAGTTGTGGGGAAGGAAGAGTGTTCTGCTTTTCCCTAAAGTTCCCATACTGTGCTGCCTGGGAGAGGGAACTTAATTTTATGTTTAGGCAATGATTCACGATTGTATATGCTTTTCTATAAAGCTCTGACTTAACACTCCCATCTATGGAGCATGCACTTGCAGATGCAACTAGGAGATGTAGCCGGACAAGAGAATTTTAGTGTGAGGTGTCCCTGCCCACGGCAGGGGGTTGGAACTCGATGATCTTAAGGTCCTTTCCAGCCCTAACCATTCTATGATTCCATGAATTGGAAACCTTTCTGTTCTGTTAATTTTATTTTTAGGCTAAAAAGAAGATCTCACTCATTCATTAGACTGAGTAGGTGTTCTGCAACAATTTCAAACTGATTTACGGAACTTAATAGAGATTATAGCTGTTTATAGAATTTCACAGTTTTAATGGAAAAAGTTCACAAATGTGGTCTGGTGCTTTCTTAAATTCTGAATAGTTTTTCCATGAGAGATGTGTGGTTTTCTTTCCCTTTGGTTTTCTACTCTTTCTTTTGCTAGTCGTTGGAATGTGCTAACATTCCTAGCATTAAAGAGATCTAAAAATTGAATCTAAAGCACTGGAAATGGCCTTCTGTCTTCCTTGTGCTTTATCTATTTACATGAAAAAGGATGGATTATTGACACTGTATCATATTTATTGTAGGTTCCTGGATCTTGTTTCCATAGTTACATCTGGTAGTCAGAAAGAGTTTTGCTGGGTTCAAAGTTATGCTAATTGACAGTTTCTTAGGGAGAATAATCCTTGAATTTCAGGGAATAATCATTCTTTTTTTGCTCTAAAACTTGAGCAAACTCTTCAGTTTTAAACCACAATATCCCCTCCCAGCCCAATACCATTCCAAGACTGCATGTACTTAATTTTTCTCAGAGAATGTTTTTGTTCTTGAATGCTTTTTGCTATTCAGTCAGTCGTCCTCTTGCTTTTCTCATCTTCCCCCATCTCACAAAACAACAGCCCTTTTCCGATGGTAGCATAGATTTTTCTGGAGAAGTGACAGTAATACAATGTCTTTCTTAAGTTCTAAGGCCCTGGTTTTGGTGGGTAATGCAACTTATTGTCCAAAGAAAGATAAGCAAGCTTAAGCACATGGAAAATCAAAATACTGTTACTGATGCACCATTAATCTTGTTCCTAAAGCAAAAGGAGTTACTCTCACAAAACAAACAAACAAAGCCTCACTAGGACTCTAATGTTTGGTCCTGGCTTTCTCTCATTATTAGCAAGAAAAGAGGTGCCAGAGTGGAGTAATTAAGCAGACTTAGATTCATTCTAAACAACTCTTGGTATGTGTAAGTGATACCTAACAGAAAAGCTGGATCTACAAGATTATCACAAATGCACAAGATGGGATAAGCTACAGAACTTGTTAATTTAACCTGTTTGACGATATGATCAAGCTGCCTTGATGTTCCAGCTTACAGAAGTGTAGACTGATTTGTGGCTTGGGAGTTGTATCTAGCTTAAAGCAAGGACAAACTATGCCCCCTGCAATCTTTGCTACCTTATATGGGTAGCTAAAATCCTCGTATAGAAAAGGCTTTATTGAAGCAGACGTTTAAATTTTGTAATATTAGTGTGTAACAGTACTCAGGTGTTATACTAACTTCCTGTGGCAGACCAGTGAGAAGAGGAACAGCTGATAGTCCAGCTTCGTTGTAATGGTCAATTACTGCCCTCTAGTCAAGGTGTTTTGATCTGAGTCTTCTGGAAGATGTCCAATGGTTACACAATCAAAACGAAGAACCTTGGGCACTTCTAAGTCACCAAAGTTATCAGAAGAACTGCTAAAAGTTGATAAACTTAATTTGTCTCTTCAAATGAAGTGATTCAGGGGGAATTACTGTAACTATTAAACAGTTATGGTGAAATTCTGATTTAAGAGCATTTAGATGCGAAGGTGGAGTCTTTATGGAGGAGCAATATGGAGTTTTTTGAATATGCCTTCTTAATCAGTTTGTGTGGGCCGCTTAGCCTTGTGAAGGGTTGGTAGCTTGTGGCTAGAGCCTGGCATAGGATTTAGCAGTGACTGAGAGCAGTTGCAGACTGGCTAGGAATCTTGTGCCCCAGAAGCTGCTTGAGGTTGTTGGTATGGGGAGTGCCCAGAGACACAGAGGTAGGTGGGGAGGTTTGAGATGGTGTATTTAGGAAATGGGGGCTGGACTTGGTAAGGCTGGGTTGATATCTTGGTAAGCATTAGCCTGGATCTCTGGGGCGAAGCGGAGAGGGGTGGTGTCTGGCTGCATTATGCTGATGTGCATTCACTTGCTGTGATTGAACTGCTACCCAGGCATTTTGAGGTTTTGAATTGCCTTGTGTCCAGTCCACCCTTTAACTCCTGTTAAACTTCGGCTCCTAGAGTGTGCCTGTTGGTCTGCTTCTGGTAGCATCCAAGTGTGCTCTGAAGGAATATGACTGCCCCAGGAATTTACAAATGTTTGGGATTTTCAATTAAAGCTTAGTGACTGGCTAGGAGGGCACAATGAAACTTGCAGAAAGCAGAGACATGGTCTGGTGAATGAAAGAAATGGTTTAAAGCAAGGAGGCCTGCATTCTATCCCTAGAGCTTTACTATTGATTTGCTGCAGCATTGCGCATTTCATTTATGCTGTATGAGCCTTTAATGACACTTTTTATGAACAGGATAAAAATATGAAGAGGGATAGCAGTGATGGCTAAATGGCTCCTTTAATAATATTTAAAAGGCTTTATGAATTTAAATTTGTAGAATACTGGCAATCCTTGTCTGTGGAAGTGGTGGATGATAAATGTGTTTTTAGTATAGTTCTCTGTTAGAACTTGATACAGAGATAGTGATGTTCAGCCAGTTGAGGCTGACCAGGTTCAGACTGTAGCTTACATGTTCTGAGTTAGAATTCAAAATATAGACCCTGTATTCTATCCTAAAGCTATAGTTCCTTTGTACTGTTGTTTAGCAGCAATTGTATGCCAGTCTCTCCTGAGAGCTCTGAAGGGCTGCTTTCAAAAGTGGATGAATATTCTTTAATTTAGTACCTGATGTTAACAATTCAAATTCATGTTTTGTTGTTTGTTTGTTTTTCTTAGTAATAACGATATATGAATGTATAGCATGTTTTTGCCTTAGGTAATTTAAACTGCTTTCTGTTAGCATTTGTTTGGAAGGCCACTTTTTTCTGCGCTTTCAATGCACTGTGCTGTCCATTTGCTTCAAAGAGCTTGTGGCTTAGATGCATGTGTAAGAGACAGTTTTAGCTACAGGACGGTATTAAACTTATCTTGCAGTGTACCAATCTTAACTTGACTTATAATGCTACCTTTGGAGAGAATAGGACAATTAACAGGATCCTCACATCCTAAAATGAGGCATTTATTTGAATAAATTCAATTTAAATTTAGTCACTGAGATATTTAGAAAAAATACACTTCCTATAATCAGTGCAAATCTAAGTTTAACATCCAATTGCTTTATTATTTTGCTTCTTGTATTCTCTACCAACTGAAACTTGTAATCAACTCTCTATTACATGCATTTGAAATTTTCCAGACTTAGTCTTTCTCTTTTTTCCCATGTGTAATCCAGTGGTTAGATTTCTTTGCAGATTTGCATAAAAATAAACTCTGAAGGCTTTGAGAAAGGACGATGCTAAGCATGTCATGTTCCTGAATGGCTGCTTCTTAGGTCTATTATCATATTAAAATTGCAGAGAAATTTGCTTATAGTAACAGAATCATGGTATTCTGTTGTTGAACACTGTGTTATGCAGTGACTGGAAAGTCTTTTGCCAGAGAAGACTTGTCTTTTTTTTTCCCCAGATAGTGTATTAAATTACTGATTTTTCCACTGCTGTGAAGCTGTCTGCAGTTAAGCAGATCTTAGAATTAAATCATGTTTAAATCATAAGGCCACTGAACATGTTAAAGTGTCAGGGACAGGACTGAAACTTTCCTCAAGTTTAACAGCATTTGAATTGGGTATTTTTAAGTCAAGCACATCTCTTCTTCCTATTTCTATTCCTTCAGTGAACTGAAGGCATTTTCAGCTTTATTTTATGCCTCACTTGAACATGCTGTATTTCTTGGGGTGGGCCTAAGGGAAGAGAAGAAAATAACTACTCTCTGAATGCTCAAGCATGATACAATAAGCTATAGAACATTGATTATGGAGAATTTTTTACTGACTTCAGATATGTGCTCAGTAGCTTCCTGATTTAAACCTTCCATATCTGGTAGCTGCTTTGCAAAGGTGGATTGTTTTATATACATATCTATATATCTATATCAAAATATATCATGGTGCCGATAGAGGAGAGTAAGCTTCAGCTATTGAGACTGTTGCCGTTAGTGTAACAGTACGTGGAATGTAGCTTTGAGAACAGGTTTGATTGTTTTATTTTTTTTGGTATGGCAGTGCTCAGCTTAATTTCTGGAATTTTGTAATTGTGTATAAATAATGGAGTCTATCAACCTGTAATTAACCTGTTGCTTTTTCCCTACCTGCTTTGTAATTTCTTTGAGAATGCATGTGTGTGTTTATTACACTTCACAAAAGCAAATCAAACATTAATTTCTCCTATTGAATAAAAAATGTCACCCTGCTGATGTTTTAAATAGCAAGTGTTTGTGCATAGCTTACTGTCTAGATTTACAGTACTGGGTTCATAGTC
Organism: Psilopsiagon aurifrons; assembly: GCA_025447955.1. Classification (NCBI taxonomy): domain Eukaryota; kingdom Metazoa; phylum Chordata; class Aves; order Psittaciformes; family Psittacidae; genus Psilopsiagon; species Psilopsiagon aurifrons. Next base: position 59,162 of record JAOEHY010005232.1, read on the forward strand.
ATCTGCTTCAAAATAGGTTTCTGTGTCTGGCTGGTTGTTTTCTAACCCTGTTCTGAAGGTCACACTGTCTGCTGGTAGAGGGCACCTGCTGCAGTGCGTAAGTTATGGCCTATGTTTGTATTAAGTTATTTTGATGCATGACTCTGATTATGCAGTAAGGTACAATGTGATTCAGGAGATCCAGTTCTGTAGTGCCTGTGATGTTATTGAAGGTGGTGCTACAATTATGACTTTGTGTTATCTCATTATTTCCAAAACCGATTTTTTTTCCTCTGAAAATATGGCCACTGAATATTCTTATCCCTGCTGATTATTGAGGATCTGGTCATGTTCTTAAATTGACATTAACGTTTACATTTTGATGTCTGTGTATTAGATTCTGAAAAGAGAAGTCATAAGATACAAAATTACACTGCAAGCTCATGTTGAGAACGAGCCCCTTGGTGGATCACTTGCCCAAGGTTTTGATGCATGGATGTTTCATACAAGTAAGACTCACAGAAAATAAATGAACTAACACCATAAATAATCAGGAACATTCTATTACAAAATATTTTTTGGTCTGTTTATTTTCACAAGTGTTATGATTTTTTTTTTATGCTGTGGTATTCCATAAAAGTAATGAAGTCTTCATAATGCAAGATCTTTCTACAGCTCAATCACTATATCTTTGCTGAGAAGTGTGGTAATTATCAGTAAAAATTATTATGCTTGAATTTGGTTAATTATATGTCTCTGTTGTATGTTTGTCTATCTTTATTCTGTATAGCTTTTGGACCAAAGACCAGTACCACTTCTGGTGTGTAGATATGTAGATGTGGCACTTAAGGACATTGCTTAGTGGTGGACTTGGCAGGGCTGGGTTAATGGTTAGACTCAATGTTCTTGAAGGGCTTTTCCAACCTGAACTATCCTGTGATTCTACATAGTTTGTGTGTGTCTCATCTCAGAGTGAAACCTCATTGTACAGGTCATTGTGCAGTTCATGAGGTGTCTGTTATTACAGATGCTCCTAATATTCATATCACACTTTTGGAAAGAAAATGCACAACAATTCTATGCAGCTTTTTTTCAGCTGAGACGTGAACAGTGAAAGCTGAAAGAATACATACTTGCCATAAATCTGAGAATTGTATTGCTACCCACAGTACATGTGATAATATGTGATCACGTAATGCAGTGGAAATGCCACCCAAAAAGACTTTGTGTCTTGCCTTGTTTAGTACGTGTGACAGATACGCCCATGGGGAAGAGTTAGGGGTAAAATGAATGAAGGCAGTTTGCCAGTTGTTCCCTGCTCTAGAAATTATGGCTATGTAACTTAAGTATAAACCCCACACCATTTTCCTCAGCAAATATGGTATATAGTAAATAGATCTGTATATATATAATCTGGAACTTTCTTACCTGTACATGTGGTATTTTTACAAACACATTTACTTGCAGTCTGCGCAGCCTACAGTCAAATTCAGCATTTTTAATTGGTGTTTAATGGCCAGCTTCCATTTGATAGACAGCAAGAAGTTTTAGGTGAGCAGCATAGAGGGATGGGTTTCTTTTTGTACTCTACACTTCATATCTATGCCGTGTTGAAAGTGGGTGTGTACATATGCATGTTTTTACATATATTTATTTGTAGGTAACTGCCTCACGATGTTTCAGGAGATTCATAAGTAATTTTATGCTAAGATAATTTTTTCTCTAGAATGCATTAATCACATATCCGTATGAGCATGTGTATATGAATGTCATAAATGAGATGATCTACACAGCAGATTGAGACACTAATTTAAATTAGGCCTAACAAAAAATAGGGAGTGAGGAAAGAGAAGTGGATTTTAGCAACCTGATAATGTGAATTGCAGTAAGTATTTTTAAATAAATAGGGATAGAAGATTAAAACATTCAGCCAAATTTTGCAAATGTCAGGTGTGCAGTTGTGTGGAAAAAATATGCGTAGTACATAGCTAATGTGATTGGGATTTGGGGATTTGTTATGTAAGGGAACTCGGGTTTGTTATATAATAAAAGCTTTGGATGTGCTCACAACTGCAACAGAGCTGACAGTTCTAAATAAGACACGAAACTGTACACAGTTTGCAGCTCTTTTGTGAGCTTGCGGTGCCGTTCCTGAGCAAAATTGTCAACTAGCAATAAAGTGGTGTAAAACTTATGAAGACTAACTTCACATATTTCATTTTTATTGGAATAACTACTTACTTTGGTTAGGAATATCCATATATAATTTCATGGCAAATTAGTTTGCAATTTAGTCTGTAATTATATAACTACATATTATGCTGAAACTGAAGGAGCTGGATATAAGGTTGTTCAGAAACCCACTGGACATGGTTTGCCTCTGTTTAGTACAGTCTGTTATCTGTTTATGATCTAATCCTTTGTGTGCTATCACTGCACCAGACCTAACCCAGAACATCTGTGTCACCCACATCCGCATAAACTGTCTGAGTTAATGATGTTGTATTTGTTGTCTCATGAGCAAGTGAAGGTTTAGGGCTTACTTTCTGTATTTTGTTGGAGATGTAAAGCTATGAGAAAGGTATTGGGATTTAGGAGTCTCAGAAGATTCCTTCAACTAGTAAAGATCAGGGCTTGGCTTTTTAAGACTCCCACCCTTCACAGCAACCAAATTCATTCAGTGATGTGATACAATTGCACATGTGAAACTGTTCATCAGTGTTTGAAGCAGCTGTAATCCAGTGCAGGTATTAGTTTTTTAGTTGTTTTCCATGTAATTTAGTTGAAATAAAATGAGTTCCATTTGGCTTTTCTATAACTGTTCAAGGCAGAAAGTTCCATAATGCTGGAATCCAAAAGCATCTCATCTTGGCTGACCTGAGTCTTCATTCACCTGGGCAATTCTTCATTGTGTTTAGCCATTTAGGCATAAATTAGAATATTCTTTTGGAACTATTTATCTGTCCACTCCCTGAAAGTCAGTAGAAGTTGGTGTTAATGAGGGAAATGCAGTGCAGAACTGTGAGGGAATTCACTGCAGTTTCCCTCAGGGCATTAATTACTTGCTAGACAGGACTTGCTCTTGCCCAGGGCAAGGTGTTAGGAACAAAGCCTTAGGGTGTGTTTGCACCAGCAATTAAGCCTTCTCTCCCTTCTCAACAGGAACCAAGCCATGCAAATAACTCCACCTTGACAGCACTTCTCTGCTGTTTCTGACTGCTGGGACAGTCTATGGGAAGAAGATGCTGGAAGAGCCAGCCTCTAAGGGAGTGTGTCCTTCCTGTGTGCTGGTTAGTAGCTGGGAGATGGTGCCGTGTAGGTGACACTTTCTGCTCCATACTTGCAGAAAGTCAAGAAGGTTATTCTCAGGAGCAACAGAGCTGGAAAGGAACACTGATCTGGGCCATGGTGCTGTTCGGAGCCTATGTTGGTTCTTGCCAGTGAAGAACAGTAAATGGACCATCTTTCTTCCTGTCTTTTCTTCTAGTTTCAAATTCAGTGAGGATATATTGGGAGGTAGCAATTAGAGAGAAATTACTCTGCCTTCTGACATGTTCCTGCCTCTGGCCCAGAAGGTGGCTGGTACGCTTGCTAGCCCAAGGCTATGCTTGCACTTAGCATTCGTGTAGTCATGCTTCATTCTACTACTGTGACCCAAGGTCTACGGTTACTTGTTACGGTTAATGTGGTAAGGACTGGTCAACTGTGCAAAGGAATTGCTTTATTCAGTGAGCAGGAAGGACTGTTACGTGCTCTAGTCAAGGGGATGAAATCTCTGCTGGAAGGTACAGTAGCAGTGTGGAGATGTTTTGCCAGAAGAGTCATCCAACCATGTGCTGCAGTAGGTCTTCTGGGAGTAATTTTCATGTCTTGGTAAGATGTAAGTTCTGAAAATCTGAAAGTTCTACTTTCAGATCTGTGCTTGGATAAGCATGAGAAGTTGCGTGAAAAATCACAGGTGTCATTTTAGAATTCTGTGCTGGTTTACTCAACACAGATATTGGAAGAGACCCTACCTGAGGAGGGGGTATAAGGGTAGAGGTAAATATTTCAGGTTTGACATTCTTGTGTTTGAATATCTCTTTTCAGTTAAAGTATGTGTCTAATTTCAGGCATGTACTGTAGTTCTACTAAAACTGGATGGATTTAGGTACACAATTTGGTATCTCACTGAAACTGCAACAGATACCTATTTTTGCAGTCTGAAAGTTCATGTTGCTTTTACTTACGTATAATTGCACCATAAATTACTCTAATATTACATGGAATGATAGAATAGTTAGGGTGGAAAGGACCTTAAGATTATCTAGTTCCAACCCCCCTGTCATGGGCAGAGACACCTGATGCTAAACCGTGTCGCCCAAGGCTTTGTGCAACCTGGCCTTGAACACCACCAGGGATGGAGCATTCACAACTTCCTTGGGCAACCCATTCCAGTGACTCACCACCCTCACATGAAAGAACTTCTTCCCTGTTGGCATCACTTCTATTCCTTCTAGCTAGAAAAAAAAGTCAGGATGTGAAGTATTAATTTAGCTTAAATTATGTTTTATAGGATAAGTGATAAGAAAACAAAGTTTTGATTTTACCAAAGCGCTTGACTTCTCTAGTGTGTAGTGGAAAACAGCTATAGGGTACATACTTTTAGATAATAAATGTTCTAAAGTTACCTCAACCTTTAACTTAATAGAATAATCTCTCTGTTGTGAATTTTATGTGTATGATTGTACTTCTGGAAAGAGGCCTTCAGCCACTGAAAAGTGAATTACTTTAAATTGAACATGTTTTTATTTAATGTTCAGAACACCGTTGATATAACGTACTATATTTGGAAAATGTGACTGAAAACATCAATTCCAATTTCCTTTCCAAGTAAATGGAGGAATCTGAGGACAAATAAAACAACTCTGTAAATTGTCTTTCATTGTTGTTGTGTACTATAGCCATAATTAGTTAAATATTTGTGCACCAGGAAGAGGAAAGCACGCAGTAGTATTACTAGAATAAAAATGTTTAGTGTGTTTCCCATTTTGGCTGGTGGCTGACAGCCAGCATTGGAAGTGGGATCATTAAACAGCACTGATGATAGATGAACAGTGTATCTGTGCTGTACTGCCGTGACTTCATTTTGATTTGTATACAGGGAGCAAGTGTAGGTGTGATAAGGAACTTCAGTCCTCTGTATTGAAACTGTTCACTTATCTGTGTCTTCTCATCCTAGAGAAGTAAATTGCTGACTTCTAACCTGAAAACACACAGAATGAAGGGGTAGCAACTTTCAGTGCGATATTGCTGCTGGTTGCATGGGTTTGTGGGTGGTCAGCCCCGGGATAGTCATAGCGGTGCTAAAATTAACTGTCTTTACTAGAAAATAAGTATTTAGCATATGTTTGAGTTTTTCTGGTATCAGTGGGACCCTGATTCTCCAGCCTCAAATTATTATTCTGGAAGTAAGCATCATTGCTGAGACGCATTGTTTGAATGACAGTAATGAAGATCTTCTGACACTCCACTCTTTCCTTCTTTGGTGTTTTAACAATAGAAAGATACTTAGCAGGTAATACGCAGTCAGGTTACTCAGCTGCTTGAACAGATGGACAGTTATCTTTCTGAAATAGAGAGCTGACCTTTAATACCAGGCTGCATTTGACTTAGAGAATATAGTTATTAAGAAGCAAGTAGACACTACAGGCAGATTTCAGAAGTGCCCAGGGTACCAGTGAGGCACATCATACCCATCTGGCAGTCAGAGTTAGGGTTTTTTCTCTTTAACGCTCAGCACTAGGATCCTGGAGAAGGCTATACAAGCAGAACATCATTAGAATTCTTCAGTAATGTGTGTGGGTTGTAGATGCAGTAAGTATACTCTGTGTATTCATAAGCAAGTCTAATTTTGGTTGTATCCTGAAAAGAGTCCATTAGGTGTCTTGCTGCAGCTCCATCTTTTCTGGCATGCTTATTAGTGTGAAAGTGAATTACTTGAGACAGAACCCAGGAACTCTAGTTGGTTTCCTCAAAAGCACTTTCCGCTCCTCAGCAGGCATGCTTTATAGTTTATTGTCCTTCTGTGTATCTCTGCTTAAGGTTTCCCAGTCTGAAGTACAGCTTTATAATGGTTAAAAACTTAAAATTTGCTTTATTACAGCTGTTGCTTTGCTGCTTTAAATACTAAAACCAGAACGAGCTTGAGATACTCCTTTATTTTTCTTCCATTTCAGATACAAATGCCCAAAGCCTTCAAGTATTTCTATTGGATGTCCATTTTTTTCCCCACTTGATTTGCACCCCTCTTCCAAGTTCTGCTAAGCATGCATTTATTTAAGAATTATACTATATAACTTCAGAAATACACATATATTTATGATATGCAACTTCGAAGTCACCTTGTTTCCTAACACACTATGTATGCCTCTATTTCTTTCCATTTCTTGTGTCATTGTATCAGGTGTCTAAAGCAATGCTCTGTACTTGCACTGAGTGCACTGCTTACTCTTCCAAAGCTTTTCATTGAAGTCAAAAGAAGTAGTCACAGTGGTAAGCAGAGTGCTGAGCTTTTCTTTGTACACAGAAATTGAGATCCACTGCATTGGTTCAACATCTTAATCTTCTCTGTAGGACATAGCATGTTGCTTTAGCACTGCATAGTAAGTAACGTTACTACCTTCTGCCTGTGGAGAAGGCTTTATTCAAGATACCTGTGTGTTTTACTCTATCTGCCTTCAAGGCAGTACCACTGGAACATAAAAGTAGGGAATCACATGGCTATTAAAATCCCAGCTCTTGATGTGACAGGTACCATAGCTTATGTGCATCGAATGGTACTTACAGAATCTGAAAAACATTTTTAGATGAAAATTAATTTTGACTTTGTTTACTGCTGACAGACAAGGATATTTAAAATGGAGCATTTCTGATTTGTGGTTTTTTTCCATTTTAGAATTAACTCCTAAGTTGCTGCAGGATTGTCAAATAGAGAAATTTGTTCTGATTCTAGGTTTCAGTGTAAGGCTTTGACGCATCACTGCTAAAAGCTGTTTACATGATGTTGAAGAAACAGTCCACATCTTGTCATGAATATCACAATGGTCTAGATTGCCAGAGGCAAGATGCTTTAATTTCACTGGTAGGATGACAGTGCTCTGTTGGAACCCATCCATTTGCCCATCCATTTAAGCACAGCTGAGAGCCAGCAATTATGTTTAAATGTGTCAATTTGCAGAAATATAGTAAGCTTTGATGAAATCACTCTCTAATTCAGATTTCGAAGTTACTTGCTAGAGGCTTGCTGGCTACTCTGCTGCAAACTTTTAAGATTACAGATTATATTCCTGTTTCAAAAAGGATTTTTTTCTTTTTTTCTCCTCAAGACATGGTAGATTATTTTTATTTACCTGGTGACAGCTATGACACATTAGGTCCTTTTTGTTCTTGCCTGCTGAGTGTAAATCTTCCCTAATGGTTTCAGGCCAGTTGTGGAGCTATGCTCAGGTGAGTGAGTGGAAGATGGCTAATAACCCTTACTCTTAATTCAGTGCTATGTTTACTGACATGACAAAGGTATTGGCATAAAGAAACTTATTTGCAAATTCAGCCATTAGGATTTATTTGGTCAGTCATTACAGAGAATTACTTTTACACAGTAATAGTGCATGTTCAGTACATGAATTGAAAATACAAGCTCGTACTTAAGAAACCTGTAGAGTCTTAAAAATCGTGTATGAATTCCCTCTTCTAAGCAACTCAAATGAGAAAGCTCTATATGGCAGGTATAACTGATTAAGCCAGATCATACGCAGGCTTTTAAAATCTTTAATAGAAGATTTCACATTATACCTAGACCAAACCCAGCTCTGTTGAATTTTACTGGACCCTGGAATCATTTTCTTGAATAACGAGTTTCTTAAACTTCCAAATTTTGATGGGTACTCATCTAAGAGTAGTGGTTTCTTGCCAGAATCTTGCGAACTGTTCCTTGTCTATGAAACCAAGGTAAATGATCAGTGAAACCACCTTAAAATGATTTCAGTAAGATACCGGATGGCAAGTTTTATGAAGATAGACAGTATTCCACAAGAGATTGGAGAATTTACAGCTGGTCTTTTGATCTAAACTTTAAGGTTACATTTTTCATTTGGGTCTGATTAAAATTAAATGAATACATTTTAGAATGTAAACTGATTTATTTTGACGATGCACTTACTTGGCTAAGAGAGAGGGGTGTATTGAACAGGAAGAGAAGACTATGCCAAGTCCTTGCCTACTGGGAGGAGAAAATCTATATATGAATTGCTGAAGGTACAATCAATGGCTGATGTTAATTTGTTGAAAATTTAATTCTACACAATGTGTCCCTAGGAGAAATACCATTTAGATATTTGAGTTGCTGCTCTGGAGCGCGTTTGGCTGTTGACTTGCGGAGGGAGAAGTGTGCCTTTTTCCTCTCAGCAATATGTTTTGAACAGAACAGTTTACACAGTTGGACTCTCAGCAGGGAGAAAGTCAGAGGGCTGACATGTTGTTGTAATAATGGCAAGGTCAGCAGCAAGACCTGTGGTGTAGCGCAACTGAAAAATAAATATCATGAATCTGTTTTTAAGATGAAGCATAAAGTAATCTGGCTTTGGTTGTAGAATGTTAGTAAAGATTGTAAAATTACAGGGCTTGGTTATCTGCCAAGTTTCTAACAAGAGTGATCTAACTGATAAACACATGAAGTTTCACGGAAAATAGCCTCCTCATTTCATTGTGAGGATTTCAGTCAGGTTAAGTACTCTGTATGAAAATACATTTTAAAATTCAACTGTCCTTATACTTGGTGGTCTGTACTCTGTATTTAGGAAGAATGGCCTTAACTTTCTCCTAACTTGTAAAAATATATCACGTCAAATGTAACTAGGTATAGATGGTCTATAGAACAGCTGTCATTAGTATCTTTGTGAGCAGGTATGCTGGATCTGCAAAGTAAGTTACATCTTTACTCAGTAATTGAGATTTTTGTAATAAACCCAATAACTGTAAAGAAAGCAGTAAATTCAAAATTGTCAGACCCATGGAAACAGCGCACTGACAGAATGTTCAAACTTCCTCTCAACAGTACTGTTCCAAAGACCTGTTGATTTAATTTTACAGGTTCATATTTCTTTTTTAAACCCCTCTTGAATTGTGCTTATTTGGGGTCAGACTCTGGAAGGTTAATCAGCCTTTCAGGAATTCCAGGTTGGTCTTGGGTTTTTTCCACTCGGCTAAGTGTCATGACCTCAGGCTGCATTTAGACTGAATTAGGCAAATGGGAACTGTATGAACATAGCTATGCTCTATTGTTTGGCATCTCATCTAGGATACTGTGTTTGACATAATATCCCAACAGTAGCTTAGGGAAGGGCTAAGCAGTGAAATGCAGAGCTCACCAAAAGTGGTTTTGAGGTAGAAATCTGAAGCCGTTCTTTGGTATTGAAGATTGTCATGCCTTTGTGAAGACAACAGTTAAGGCAGTTAGGTCAGTCTCCATCTTTCTCTTAACTGATTTTTGTGTTCCAGGTGCGTATCAAGTTTTCTTTGATGATGAAGCTGGCTCAGGAACTTAGTTCCTGGCCTTTGTTCCTGTGCCACTGTGACCTTGGCTGTACAGAGGGGCTGTGTCAGATTGTTAGACCTATCTGTGGTTAAAAAAAATAAGACAAATCCTCTTATATGGTGTAGAAATGGATTGTGAAGAAGTTCTACTATGACAGGTGTCTATAAAGGTTAATCAGCCAAGTTAAATAGAAGGGAATGGCTACCATGCACATCTTTATCTTTCTGCTGTTGGCTACTTCAGCAGTGATATTCCAGCCACACGCACTTCTTCTAAGTGTTAAAATAACAAGTGTATGTTGTTTGCACTTGGATAGGACAGTTTAAACTATAGCATGATTCAGTAACACAATTGGGCATGTTAAGTATCACACAGGATCAGTTAGTTTCATCTCTCTCCTCATGACTGTGCAGCAATTGGGTCTGTATCTTACATATTTCTGATGCAACACAACTGTCTACTGACCATTCCTTGAGTGCTGATGCAGGTAATCAGCTAGACTCGTGTCCCATTGATGTGCTGTGTCTGATTCACAGCGTCAAAAAGAGTAGGAGAGACAAAGTGAATGTGCTATAACTGGAGTCGGGCTAACTTGTGAAGTTCTGCCTGCACAGATCTGGTCCAGTGCAGTTTTCTCTGATGTTTTGCAACTTGACCCCACATAGACCATAAAGTATTTGGGACCTTGAATAGGATGTCAGTTAGTTGTGGTCCCATTCCTTTTTTCCCCCAAACACCGTACACAGTAGAGCTTACTTGAAAGAGGTGTTCTGAGGATAAATCTCTACAGAACCTTCCTCATGGTCCATTCTGTCCCTGTAAGACAACTAATTTTAAGAAGTCAGTTCTGCTAACATAACTGTCTTTATTTGCTCGCTTTCTTTGCTATTGCTAGAGGTATCATTTGATGCCTTCATCGGATGTTGCATTGGAGAGAGATGGGGATCAGTAGTGTTTGAATTTCTTTTGCTTAAACTTACACTGAAGAATGCAGGATGAGCAGCCTCTGAATCATTAAGCCTGGCTTTATTAGTTTTCTTCAGTCTTATTTAGTTTTACTTGTTTATAATTAAAGACCCATTTTCTTCAGCTGACAAATTCAATGTGGAAGGCTGTGGTTAGTTCTCCCCCACTGCTGCTTCCCTTTCCAGTGCTGTGAGCTGAGCTTAGCAGTTTATGAAATACTGGGAGCTAATAGACTACGTAATAGTCTCTTTTCATGCTAATAGTTGATTTTGTACTCTTAGAAACAGTTGTTTCTATTTCTCTCTTAAATGTTACCAAAACCAAGTGTACCACAAAAAACCGCTCTGAACTATTTGAGGGGGGTCAAGAATATATGTATATATTTCTTCTCTGTGTATTAGGGGTATTAAAATTGATCATGAGTGTGAGTTCTTGTCATTCTTTGTTTTGACATCGGAAAAAAAAGGCCTCAAAGACTTCCTCACCCAGATTCCCACTTGAGGAAGTGTATCTGAGAAAAATCTTTGAATAATAGTTGGAATGAGTGACATGAAATTAGATCAATCGCAGTAGTGCTGACATTGATTGAGAGGTGTTAAGTGAGGGATGGAAAAAACATATCTGATCAAGATTAATACTTTTTTCACCAATGCTCCTGAGAATTATATAAATAATTTGTTTCCCTAAATCTGCTTATGGAAAATTGAAGAGCCAAATCATGGTTTGTGGAAGTTCATATGAATTCTGGACACAGAGTTCTTTGAAGACCACACAAAGGTCTTTAAAGACCTTTAAAACTTCATAGCTGTGCATCCTTAATTCAGCTGAAATATTACTACAGTGTAAGATGCTTAAGCCATTTAGTATTATAGATGCGGAAATCCCTTTTTCTCATCCCCCTGGGAAAACTGAAGTGGGAAGTAAACTTGTAAATGCTTTGAAATGATTTGTGTTTTTAACCCACCCACAGTTTTCCCAAGGTGCAGGTCACTGAATCTTAATGCCCCTTTGAAAGAGAGGGGAGCTTCAGAAATTGCCCAAGACACGATTGGAATCTGAGTGGGAAAGGAAGTTACTTCCTGTGTTAGCTCTGTGCTGATGAAATTAAATCTGTTGTGTTTGATGTGTAGTTGAGAACTTCCAAATACAGTGCTAATGTTGCAAGTTCCCCAAAAGCAGATTTGATTGCAGAGTTTTTTCTTCAACAGCCAAGGAGTCACATGAGACCACTTATGTAAGTCTTGGATAACGTGTACCACCCCCAGCTCCTGGAAAAAAATGGTATTAAAGTAATCTTTTGCATTATATAGCACCTCTTTACCTTTTGATCTCAGTGTTACTGTTACATATAAGGGAAAGAGTATATTAACCTTGATAACAAAATCGTCTTTCTTCTTTGTGCATTATGAAAATAGGAGTGGTTTTGCTGACTTTTGCATGAAAATGCTTGAATTCTGCAGTTATCAGCATTACTGACTTTCAACAAATAACTAGTTAAAATTGTGGCAAGACTTCTTAGGGGATTTTGCATCTGTATTTGTGGGGTTCCTGATGTTTGTAAATCCCAGGTATGTCCACTGCTCATACGTGCTTCATCTTCTTTCCCAGTACCCATGTTCATGGCTGATGATAGCAGACAAGTTATAGCAGTAGTACATCAGCAGAAGATAAGACCAGGTGCTTAGAGGGCTTCTGCTTATTCCACAAATGTAGTGGCAACCATGGGAACTTTATTGGTACCTTAAGTCCAGATAAACTAATTTTGTAATTAAAAATCAATGGTGACTTTAAAAGGGCCTTTGCCTAATTTGTGGTTAATGTCAACCACCAATTTTACTGTGTCAATACTGCCAGTCTGCACTGTTAAACATTTCTTCTACCAGCCATCTGACCTAACGGGAGCAGTTGGGTTAAACAAATTTGGGCATAGGGAGCACTAGTTGCAAGTAATTGCAATTGGACGATAAATTAAAACCTTTATTATATTTAAACTAAATGCAGCTTCAAATCTTGAAATTCAGAGCATTTTGAACTTGCTGTGTGAGTTACATTGCTTCTGTTAAAGGCATGAAACTTAAGGTTTAGATTTCTGGGTGTCATGCTGTAAGCATGCTCCACTATATGCTTGTTCTGGACTTCCATCATACCAGTAAAACTTATGACTTGATACATGGAAAACTTACTTTACAGCAATGGAACTACAGGTTTCGTAGTCCTTTAAAGCTGAAAAAAAATAATTACAGGAAGCCACTGTTTATGCTTTAAGAACTTTCCGTTTAAAAAATAGAATATTTCTCTTTATTTTAGTTCTCCCAAATCTGTTGTTTTGCTGTTCTGAGAGGGTTTTTCAGCTCATATTCCACGTAGCACTGACATTTTTGTTGCTAGTTTACTTGCTTATAACTCCTTTTTCTTCTGTGAATAAGGCCCCAGATTAAATGCTGGCTTGCAGTATTAATACTTTTTTGTTAATTGACTTGACTTGGTCCCTTGCAGTGCAAAATTAATGTCTTTGCCTTCTCTTTTTGCATTCTTAATTATAGCACAATTAAAATTAATGAAAAACATTAAAAAATTCCAAATAAACAGGCAGGGGCAGCATTTCCCCAGAAGGCTACAGGAGAAAGTCTTTTAAATGTGGGGTTCTATGAAGCCTGCTGCTAACCAAGGAGCAGATGAGATAAGGGCCTTGTGATACCCTTTATTCGAGTCCATAAAGAACAGCTGTGCTCCAGAGGTGGTTCCTGATGATGTATTGGTAGCTGTACAATACATACTCCTTGGGTAGTGGGAGTTTTGTACTTAAATAATTCTGAATTTAGTGGCTCTTTAGATTGTTAGAAGAGTGATTGGTGTGAGCCAGGCGAGGAAGGCTGGGGGTGAGCCGCTGTTGGTTGCCTTCCTATGGAGCTCCGGCTGCTGCTCTGAAACACCCCTTTGATGGAGGGCAGAGAAAAGCTACCTTCTCTTCCCTGCAGAAGGAGAATGCCTGAGCAAGACAGCTCAGGATGCTATGATATGGATCAGATCAATGACCCTTAAGGGTCTGCTGGGGTTTGTTTTTCTTGGTGTACTGCTTTATATATGATCACACAGTGTAAGAGATACAACCCAGAGAATTTGTAGCAGTACTGACACAGAATACTAAGAAATGTGCAATTTCTGTAACATGATCATAGTTAATAGTTACAAACCAAATAAAGTCTAAATATTTGAGAAAATTAGCCTGCAAAAGTGGATGTGTAGGAATGAACACATACCAAATTGTTCTGTTGAACAGAAATTACCTTCTGAAGTAATGTGAACTTGGGATGACTTTTTACTCTTTGTGTAATGAGGGGAAAATGGTTCGGTTTTACTCTTTAACAGATGCTGCCTTTGAATTGTAACAAGAAGGGGGGAAAACAGAGAATGATTTCCAGTGAAGTCTTATTTGTTAAAAGGCACAATTAAGCCTTGAGATAAATGATTTAGCTTTTAAAACACTGAGAGTAAAGGAATTAAACTCAATTCTCAGCCGCTGCCTGTAGGGTTGCTTTTTGACTTCTGTAAAAGGGAGCATTGTGCCTTCAAAAAAATTTCATTTTTCTGCTTGTGTTCTGTCTCTGAAACTACACATGTGCGCTGGCAGCTATTTTGCATCTATTTTAGGGCAGGTTATGTTATTTGATTCTTCTGAGAAGCTAAGCATGTTGCTATAGCTACTGAGCTTGTGGCTCTGGTGAGGGTTTTTCATCAGTTTCTAAATGTAATTGGTAAATAAGACTGGTATAAGGCTTGTGACATTCTGCTGTCGGTTCCACTTGAAGATTTTATTTGTCTTTAATTTCTTTAGTTCTAGCATGTGCATGGAAACACTTATATACCATTTTTATGTAAATATGTAGAGATGACAAATGAAAAATGAATGTGCGGGTTTTCTTACCCAAGTGCTTGTTTCAGAAAGCTCTTGTATTCCTCCTGTTCAGCTTGTGGTTGGGTGTGGACTTCTGGTCTCCAGCACGTAGTGACAGTATGAGATGCTGCTGAATGTGACGGCTGTGCGAACCATATGCTTGGAACTCCAGTCTCGAAAATGAGCTTTTCTTTCTGGTGTGCTACATCTGAAACAGATGCACTAGTAAAAGAAGTGCTGCTAACAGTACACTCTAGGTATTAGGTACAGGTTTTTAACATGTGTAAAGAGCTATTTTAAACAAGATTTAGGCTGTTCTTTAATTTGTAAAGGCTGCTACCCATTCTTGGGTTTGCCTACAGCACGTGCTGAATTCTCTGTTGCCTCCGGTTTGGTTCAGCTGTTACGCTGTCATTGCTAATGTTGGGTGATGCTGCTGGAAATGTAGTATTGGATTTGTCACGGGTGGGTGTAGTTTTGGGCTTTTTTCCTTTTTTCATCCAAAGTGCACTGGAGGTCAAAGTCTGTATGATCCTTAGGGCAGGGTTGATGCTTCAGTGTGTAAATTTTCAGCTGTCCAAAGGCATGAACATTGTGAAGTTCAACTACAGAAATGAAAGCCTTAGAACAAACCTGTTACAATGAGGGCAGGCAGGGTAGTGGATATTGGATGTTAATGGCTTTTTGTCAGGCAGCACTAACATAGGGTGGAGGGAAAATACTCTGTGAAGTAGCACGATCACTGGAAAACCAGGCTTTCAAAGGATCAGCTGGATTTCCAAGGGTATTTAGGGATGGAAAGATACAGGTAGGTATCCAGTGAGACTTTTCAAGCCACTGATGTAAGTTAGGAGTGTAATGTTTATTGACTTAGAGAATGGGGGTCAGTTCTACATTGGGTCTCCTAGTAAATTCCAGAGCCTGTCTATTTGTATTTTGAGATGCTTTGTTACTGTTATATGTTGTGAGTGCCTGGCAAATTCTTCTGTAGTGGTGATGGATTTAGTAGCTACTTGCTGAACCCGAGTGTCTGGGATGCAGTGCTTCTGAGCCACTCAGGACAGTGTAAAGTAATTCTTTACATAGGTTTTATTCAGATAAGATTAGTGTCCTATTTAGGCTGCAATGGCTAATTCTGTCATAGAATAATTTATTTTGAAGCTCATAACTTTGAGAATGATTTATATACAGACATTGTGATTCTCTTGAATAACAATAGGTATTCTGAGACTAGCAAAAAACTCTACTGAAGAGATTAAAGGACTGGAGTTTGGTACTGCAAACTCTTTTAAAGATTGACTTGAAGACAGGTTCATAACAACTAAACTGGTATTACATTTTTAGCATCAGTCCACTCACTTTTGTGAAGAAATACCCCTACTTCAGGAAAATCCCTTAGTCATGAAAGCCCTCTTAGACAATCTTTATGTATGTAAGGCCAGTATGGTACCAGTTACCTGTGGAGCAGGTGAGGTATAGGTCTGGTGGCTTGGAACCTCTGCCTGCAAAGTGCTGGGCTGGATGTGTGACTTGTCAGTTCAGTGCTCTCTATTTCTGGTACTGAAATAGTAAATTCATTTTTAGGGGAATCCTGCCAATCCTGTAGACAGGGACATGCGTTTAACCTGTTAGGACATTATTATTAGCGGACAACTCCTAAGTAAGTGGTGACCATCCCTGTAAGGATTTGGATTACCTGCATACTTCCTTCAATTTCTTTTGTTGCTGCTTTCCTGCAGTTCCTTCTTTCTTGCAAAGCCTTCATTTCTTCTAGTCATATAACCTAAATTACTTTTTTAGAAGAGAGCTGAGAAATAATTATGCATGTAATCTGGGAAATGAACAAATGAATGCAAATCCTGTGACTTAAGAGACATTTGATAAATTGCAATTGTGAAAATACCCTTTCTGGTAAAGGGTCACCTGGTTTCTGACTGCAGCCCTTGATTTAGCATGAGTAATAATGCAGAATCTTTAAAGGTTGAAATCCTAATTTTGGTTTCATTTGAATATCTGATTGTCAAATCACATAGAAAAAAATACTATTATTTAAGAGTGTCTTGCTGAACTGTTTATGAATGAGAACTATGTGGTGTATATTGTGTATGCATATGGGTTAAATTCCATTACACAAATTCTTGTTTCAGAATCTGAAATATTTCAGTACCTACATTTTAAAGGGATTCAAATTCTATCAATCCAATTAATTGCATTAATATCGTCAAAAATAATAATGGGCATTTGCATGTAGGCATAATCACTTAAGGTGCTTATCCTGTCATTTACTGAGTGACTGTGACTGATGATGTGAGAATTCTTGGCTATAAAAATCCAACCTTTATTGACTACTGTAAAAAATAATTGTAATTAGAGTTTAATCAACATATAAAATACAGAAATGTTCAGACCTTTCCTTTTGCTTTGCAGCCATCCAGGTGGTATAGAACTTACTGGAGTGCTGCTGGTAGGTTACGTTAGCAGCATTGCAGGAAACTAGTAATTTCATGGTGAGCAGAATTAAATGGGGAAATACACCTTTTTATTGGCAAAATTTGGCTGGGGT